>JAPYZM010003028.1:0-12145 GCA_030522845.1 Psyttalia concolor
CCCGGACCTGAACCCAGTTCCGAATCCGACCCCAGCTCTGAGTCTGGTCCTGGGCCTAAACCCAGTTCCGAATTCGAACCTAGCTCTGAGTCTGGTCCCGGACCTGGACCCAGTTCCGAATCCGTACCTAGCTCTGAGTCTGGTCCCGGGCCTACACCTGGTTCTGAATCCGAACCTAGCTCTGAGTCTGGTCAGGGGCCTGAACCTGGTTCTGAATCCGATCCTAGCTCCGAGTCTGGTCCTGGGCCTGAACCAAGTTCCGAATCCGACCCCAGCTCTGAGTCTGGTCCTGGACGTGAACCCAGTTCCGAATCCGACCCCAGCTCTGAGTCTGGTCCTGGGCCTGAACCCAGTTCTGAATCCGAACCTAGCTCTGAGACCGGTCAGGGGCCTGAACCTGGTTCTGAATCCGATCCTAGCTCTGAGTCTGGTCCTGGGCCTGAACCAAGTTCCGAATCCGAGCCCAGCTCTGAGTCTGGTCCTGGACGTGAACCCAGTTCCGAATCCGAGCCCAGCTCTGAGTCTGGTCCTGGACGTGAACCCAGTTCCGAATCCGAACCTAGCTCTGAGTCTGGTCCCGGACCTGAACCCAGTTCCGAATCCGATCCCAGCTCTGAGCCTGGCCCTGGTCCTAAACCCAGTTCCAAATCCGAACCTAGCTCTGAGTCTGGTCCTGTCGGTACACCAACTACTAAACCTACTTTTGAGCCTGAACCGAGTGCCGAATCTGGGCCGACATCGGATGGGAATTCTGAAGATTCCGGATCAAATGAAAGCTCTGAACAGGATCAGAATTCTAGTGAAGATACTGGTGGAGAGTCCAATCCCGACGTGAATCCTGGGCCTGATCCAACTCCAGTTAGTATTATTCCAACAATTGGTTCCAATGAAGATACAGATGAAGACCCTGGTTCTGAGGTGAATTCTGGATCCGATTCAAATGCTAATGATGATCCCGAAGAACATTCTGGCATAGGAGAAAATTCTGGATATATTTCAAAGTCTGATGAAGATTCTGACGAAGGTTCTGGCGCTGAAGTAAATCCGGGATCTCATGCTGATTCTAATGAGAATTCCGATGAAAGCCCTGGGCCTAACTCGAATTCCGATGAACATCCTACCTCAGAAGACTATCCTGGATTTCCTCCAAATTCTGGTGATGATTCTGATGAAGATTCAAGCCCTGAAGAGAGTTCTAATTCCGATGAAGATTTAGGCCCCAAAGTACTGCCTTGTCAAGATCGATATTTTGGGAAAGGTCGATATCCCCCCTTTTTCTCCAGGCTCCATCGTGGTACTCGGTGGAGTTTTATTCCTGGATTATTCGTATTGTTCGAGTAAGTGTCGTATTTTCCTATTAAATTTACATCTAGTGTTCAAGTAAACAGAACGAAATATTTTCGGATTTGATGGAACTACATGTTAAATGCTCACATTGGTAATGAGTAATTCGAGTGCATTGAAATTGTTGTGAAATACAAGATCACGTATGATGATATATCATTTTTGTGATTCAGTCCGCGAAGCAACGCTTTATCAACGAGACTGAATAATAAAAAATATGGTTTCTCACTTGGCCGCAAAGAACTTTTTTGCCTCTTATGCGTACAGGACTCGTCTCCGGCTTATCCTGTACCTTCTATTCGCCAGCAAAGTTCTCCACGGTCTAGTGTCAAAATATACTCCATTCAATTTTCGTCTATTATTCATACGTGAGACAGGGAACTATTTTCAACTATTGATATTTATAAAGGATGCATTGTCTCATATAGTGTTTCTATTACAGTAAAGTTCGAGTGGAGACTCCTCGTCAGCATTAATTGAAACCCTGGCAACTGGTGTATGATTATGGAAGATGGAACTGTACAATAATATTCATTATTTACGATTCCTCATCGAGTGTTAAGAATGGAATTGAGTGGATAATGCACTGTTCTGAATTAATTTAGAAAATATTTAGTTCTCAAGTCAGATGAGTATCAAAAAATCATGGATAATAAATCTTTAAAGAATATTGAATAAACAGTTCTGCCCTCGTTTCTGCTACACCATGTGTATAATAAAAACACAAATGGGTGATAAAACCTTGGGTGAATCGTTAGTAACTATGAGATGACCGAACTGTGAATTTAACGTCCGACTTCCAATTTTTTTTGTGACAGGATATCCATTTTGTGGTTGAGAAATTGAACTACAATGATTCAAACTCATGCTTATACATTTATCTATATATACAGAATTTTATAGTTTGCTTGTGAATGGGCGCTTTGTAATCATTAGTATTATTCATATTTTTCGATTGTGATACAATATTACATATAATTTGTATAGGGAGGGGTGGATAGTAACAACCACCTAAGGAAAATGAACAATTTTGTTAATTTCCGTTTCATGAGCGAGTTAATAGATTATTGGAATAGGTTCTTCAGTCTCGTTTGCACAAACTGTGAAAAGACAATTTTTTGAAAAGGCCCTCAATATTTTTACAATTAATTTAGTATAAGTCAACGATTCAGCCATACTGCCTCACACTGCGGGTTATGCCGCTCCGGGTGTTCGTTATATCGCTCAGGGTGTATTTAACGTCCGCCGGTGGATAACAATTCGATTCTACTATATTTTACCCATGTTTATTTCTTTTTTCAATTTTTATTGGAATTGACCACAAAAACTTCATTAAATATTCCATATATTCAAGCTTTTTTGAATGTTTATACTCGCCAGGCTAAGGCATTCTTTTCGTGATCCGCTTAGCAACAGAGTTCCATACCGTAACGCGTGTTTCTCGTATACCGTGCTATCGTTTATTGTAGAATATCCTAATACTTTGTATCAATTCGGATACCTTCGATGATATGGTTCTACCGTCGTTGCGAGAGCCCACGGGCGTTCCAGCTCTGATGATGTAAACTACGTTACCTCGCTATGAATAATTTCAATTATAATACCTACACTAATCCTGAATGTCGTATATTCTTGAATCCATGTTTCCAGTAGGGAATCTCACAAGTGGTGACTCCGATGGAAATTTATCAACAAAACGAATTATGACCCAGTAACATGTTAACTACGACAATCGTAAAAGTCGTGTTAGTTTTCTTTAAATAAGAAATTAAATGATAAGAAATTTTCACATCTCAAAGTTTGAAATTCTACAATGACGGGTCTTGTACCCGAGTAGAGAATTTCGTTGGGTAGCTCTACCTGTATCGGGAACCTATGAGTCTTATGTGGTTTACTAACTCATCGGTTATACTTCACATATAATCTGCAAGTTTCAGACGGGATACTACGCGTGGATGTGACCATTGTCGGTTAATGATGGATTTCTAATGGACGTGCGACTCATGTCGCGTACCTTGTTTGTAACTAACGTTTTCCTTACAAGGGACGAATGACATAAAATAGATGCGACATTTATGAAAGCACTCATCGGTTGCGAATCTGTTTCGCAAGTAGAAGTACCTAACTTATTGAGAACAGCCAGATGTCTGGCATTCCAACTATAAATCTCCGAAATATCTCTAATCGTTATTGTCATAGAGTACTTCCAACAGTCAATCGATCGGCTGATAGAAATACTCTGTGTATGGATAGGGTGAAACGAGTTTTCCATTGCGGGCCTGCATATAAGGCGTTCTACTCAAATCTACTCAAATGAAGTAATAATTAGCATTAATTTCTAGTTGATAATTGTCGTGAGATGAATATTATGAACAATATGAAATGTAATAATTGTGTGGAAATTTCAAGAAAAATCAAATTCTTTTCCAGCAGAAAATTAATCCATAGCTACTACTTTAGAATGGCCCTAACATTCTTTTGAATCAACCCTAGCGGTCTGCACAATAAATATTCCTTTTAAAGAATCAATTTTTTAGTCCAAATTTGTTTTAAAGAAAATTTTGTTTTCTTGCAGTAAGAATAATTATTATTAGAATAAGCATCAAAATAGCTACTTTTTAAATACATGTAAGCTTGATTTATCATTGCTGTTTTTGTATTACTGGTTGCTTTTACTTTACCTATTACTTGTTACCAGTAGGGATAATGGGGGAACAATTACGAATATCGAAATAACTTAAAGGAACTTCAGAAAATAATGTCTAATAATGACCTTTCTAACAAAAACTTGAATGCAAGTACTTTCCTTTGTCAAATATGATTTGTTAAAAAAAATCAAAGTTGCCATATGAGCCACATCAGTTAGTAGCAATAACAATTGTATGCGATAGTTCCGTGAGAGAGATTTCCGCTTGTCAAGAGACAGCAGACGTGTTTCTCGCCACCGCTTAAAAAATCGCCATTTTTACCATTTCTGCGGAGTTTACTAATCAATAACCATTAATTTCAGCCAAAATAAATTCAGTGAAAAGTGTGATGAGCCCTCAAACTCGAACAAGATGTTCAAAATGAGTGCAAACTCTCAACCAAAGAGAAAGCTTGAGGACGACGCAAGCATCTCATCACTATCAAAAAGGACAAACATCCAGGATAATTCGAAGAAAATTCGAAACACCACGTCAACTGATACCTTCGGGTACAGCTATAGAAAATTCCTGAAAGACTTTGGTGACAATAAAATTAGCACCAGTAAAAATTGAGACGTAACCTGCAAAATGCTAGACAGCCCAGGAACCGAGCCACTGGGGACGCTTCAACCTCACAGGATAATAATGACGTATGGATAACACCAAAGAAATCAACCAGACATCCTAAAATAGGAGAAAATGAAAATGACAAACCGATTTCCACTAATACAAGTTACGAAGACCTCAACTCATTGATTGATGATAATGACAAGATGCGATGGATACAAACCAGACAATACAAGATTCGAAAAAGAATCCTACTACCCAAAAAGCAAACACCCAGACAGGAAACGCCAGAAAACCACCACCAATTATCGTCAAAATGACTGCAATGAGCAACATGGTCACACTACTGGCGACTGCTGAAAGCCTAAAGCCTCTTGTCGATAAAAAAAAGATCAATCATCGCAGTGAACGTCTCCATAAAATGCAAGAATTTGACTTATACAATTCCATTAAAAAACTACCGACAGACAAACAGCTAACGTTCTGGACATACACCCCAAAAGAGCTCAGACCAAAAAAATTAATGTCAAAAGGAATACAAGAATTTACGGAAGATGAAGTAGAGAAAGAAATTAGCGAAATTAATCCCCAAAGAGTCACTATCACCAAAGTATCCAAAATCTGTTGCAACAAGAAACAAGCAGGGCACCGTAGCATTTCGGCAGAAGCCATCTGACTATTACTTTATGTATTATTTGTCTTTTTTTTTAATTCTACCAATTTCATTGGCAGCATGTTTCCAAATGGATTCGCAGCTACCGAAAAATACTATGATGATGCTACATTGAATCATTAGATTGAGAGATGCTTAATTCTCAAACCAAATCTATTTCCTTGAATATCTCCCAAACTAGTGATCTGATTTGACTGTTCACCAACACTAAACATTTTAGTGCGAAAGGAATACGGCAGGGATGATTCGAACACAAGAATGTTACACATTTAGTTTCATACAAGCTCGTAAAAATATGAAAAAATGTGCTCATCCGATTGATTAATGTACACATAGAATTATTGAAATAGCATAGGGGGTCTTTGCTTTCTACATTTTCAGGGTAAGACAATGGAATTTCTGAATGAAATCGATTTTGGATAGGTGGGAATACTTTCTCAATATATTTAAAACTGAAAATCCGAACTATCTTGAAAACTTTGTGCCAACGGGTATATGATTTTGATTGGTCTACATAGGGAGCTCCGAGACGAACATATCAAAAGAAAAAAAAGTTGAATCGGTCCACTCGTTTTCGGGATATTTACGAGGGATACATTCCAGAAAAAAATCAATATCTACAAAACCACTATTTCGATTGAGCCTATTTACAATGCCCGTCGGTGTTGACATAAATGGCGTGTCCTCTCCAAATTTCAACTTGATATATCCATTGACCATACCAACGGGTGTATAGCATTTAATTCATCTATATAGGGGGCTCTGAGATTTACATTTCAAAAAGGAAAAGTTAAATCGGTCCATTCGTTTTCGAGATATTTGCGAAAAGTATATTCCAGAATAAATTGAATATCTCCAGAACTACTGGTCCGATTGCACCCATCTGCAATCCCAGCCAGTGTTGTCATAAGTGACATGTCCTTTCAAAAATTTCAACTTGATATCTCGATTTTTAGGAATGCTAGAAAGGGAACAACGATTATTTTGAGAAAACTGAAAATTGGACATGTCTCGAAAACTTTCTACCAACGGGTATATAGCTGTTGATTGACCTACATAGAGGGACTCGAGATGAATATTAAAAAAAAAAATGTTGAATTGGTCCACTCGTTTTCGAGATATTTGGGAAACATCGCTGAAAAGTAAATAGCTTTTTCTCGAAAACTAGTGGAACGATCGCGCTGTTCTTGATTATAGGTTTAGTGCTCAGTAAGACCTATAATTTGTGAAAATTTTAACTTTTTTTGAATTTTTTTAGTCAATTTATTGTTCGATTTTCTGAAAGTTTATTTTGCAAAAGTGGAAAATGGGTTGTGACATATGCAGGCATGGTCCTCTAAATTCGCTTTTTTTCGTTTCAAACCATTCTACATCATTTCCAATCACAATTAAGGAATGTGAAAATTGACCGATTACAATGTTTCCATTTGGAAATAAAAACCAGAAAATTATCATTTTTGGTTCAATGGTCTCACGACAGTAAACTTGCCTCCATAAAAATCTGCACATCCTACATCAACGTACCTGGTAGGAAAAAGTAAAAAACAGAAGATCTACCGATGCAAAAAGTGCCAAATACTCGGGCATACAGGATCAAATTGTCACCTTGATTTTAAATGCGTGAAATGTGCCCAGTCACACACTCCTGGACACTACAGATCACAGCGGAAGACAGCAGAGAGCAACTGCAATATGCCAACTGCAATAGAAAATGGGCACCCTGCTAACTACAGAGGATGTCCATTCTACAAACATGCAATCAAGCTAGTGAGAGAAAACGCCCTGCAAAAACATGAAAAATAACAGAAAACTCTTCATCAGATTAGTAGAATAGTCAACCTAATGACATCATATGCAGTAGCTAACCAACAGAGCCGAACTGACTACTCTCAACTAGAACCTCAAGTCGAACAAACACCGGGGCTCCGGGCCCATGAGACATACACAAGTACGCGGGACTCCAAACCTCCAGCATGTTTACGGCTTTCAAAAATGAAGTCAGCCTACTGATCTGCAACGAGCTTCAACAACTAACTAATTAAATAAATTCTAACAGTAAGAGAATCAACTTAATGTTAGAACTACTAGATTTGGATATACCTACAGTATAATGAAGAATAACTTGCCTAACTCATAAATCGAGAAACACGAATTTTAACTCACAAATTCCGATTAATTATCTCAACAGTATCTATTAACGTCATTTCAATTGTTACACAAAAAAGAAGATAACAATTTCTAGAATTTCTCGAAATATAATAATATCGACATCTAGTTTAGTATCTGAAACTAAACTAAAACAAAGACACATACTAGCTTTTGCCAATTGCTGTGTCATCAGAACCGATACCGGTAAAGAAGATGGTGGAGGAGGCACTGCCATTGTGTTAAAGAAAGCCTTCAACTTTGACGGGATCAACTATCCCAGTTCTAAACATAATTCCATCTTAGAGTATACCATAATTAAAATCTCTTTACCAAATAATAAAAAACCGCTCATAGTCAGTGTTTATGTCACTACACATGTAGAAAAGAAAAATATATTCCTAAATGAACTCAATGACCTTTTCAATTCACTTAAATTAGAACTCACGAGCAACTTCTCCATTGTAGCTGGTGATTTAAACGCCAGACATCTAAATATGAGGGATACTGGGAATAATGTTGGAGGCAAATACTTAATTGATTTGATCAATAGTGTAGGTATACAAGTTAGCACTCAAATATTCCATGGGAACACTTACCTATGTAGAGCCACATTCCCAGACCATGGTATCATTGACAGCAGATTGAGGGTCTGCCCAGGGTATTGCTGTTCCTACTCTAATTTATCGTAGTCGCTATAAAAGCTTTAGTCTTTGAAATAAACTTAATAAAATTAGGCTCGATTATGCCAATAGATCGTGCACCTCCCAGATTTAATTATGAAGAAACGTATGCAATACAATTCTCTCAATTTTTTAAGGATAAATACAATATTAATATACCAACAAATAGAAACCTTACCAATAATAAAATAGATGATCTCATACACCAAATTTCAACATAAATTAATGAAGCCATCAAACAAACATCACCGCTACTAAAATCACAAAATAGCGTTAAAAAATATCTCAACAAGAGAATCACACAACTACAGAAACAAATCGAAAGTTCTGACCTTATAGCGCAGAGAATTACAGAGAGATCTTAAAAGAAAAAACCCAAAAACCAAAAGAATCACAGAAATACTGGATAACATCAAAAAACGACTTCAAAATTAATTCAATCTAGCTGTTGAACGATACTGGCGAAATACATACCATAAAATAGATTTTAGAGAACTCCACCGTTTGATGCCAACAGCAAACAAAGTCTTTAAACCTAAGAACAACCCTGGACTACCCAATATGTATGTCAAAAATTCCAACGACCATGTTGTACGAAGAAGTGAGGCCAATTTAAACGAAGCCCAAACTTCCAACAACAAAGCAATTATGTCTAACGTCATTGATAAACTGAAAATAGTTGGTGCCTACTTCGAAACAATTATTGCCCCCAGACACTTAAACTCAGGAACTAGATTACGTGAATATATCATAAATAAAAATGATGAATTTAAAGAACATTTTTACTCTGATCGACAAAACAATATTGCAATTACCCAATTCTCGAATAATAATAAAGCATCTTCCACAGCAGAAGATGTAGAGGTCCGCTCATATTTTTGCAGTCTTCAACAAATAGGAACTATAATCAAAATACTATCAAACAAAACATCATTTGTCATAGATAAAATCCCCAATGTCATACTAAAATTACTGCCTATCAAAGTAATCACCAACTATTGCATACTGTTTAACAACTGCATAAACTTGGGTTACTTTCCAACTGCCTGGAAAACTGCAAACGTTCTCTCATTATTAAAAAATAATCAACCATCAAATGAGCCAGCAAGTTATAAACCGGTAACCTTACTCCCACTACACGGAGAGAAATGTCCCAAAAAATGGAAGGAACAAGTCACGTAATCCGGAAGCGAAGATCGTTTTTCGATTTTGCTAATAGGAATTAAGAGTAATAAATTTGCAATGTTTAGAAATTCTTCAGATTTGTCACGGAAAAAGTAGGAAAAAGTTCTGTAATTTTTTTGGGAGGTGAAAAATTTAACAAGAATGCCCAGATTTATTACGCCTCAAAATATAGAAATTCTTAAAATATTCGCAATTATATTGAACTGACGGAAAAATTATTACGGAAATTATTACGGAAGGCTTCGTAAATTTTCACCTACGATGGATGCCATCGAATATCATGCCCTACTCGGATCGATTCGTGGTTCGTCGGGTGGCCTCGGTGGGGTCATTGTGCTCGCACAAGAAAAAAGAAAGAGTGAATTAAAAGTGAATTAAAGATATAAAATAGTGTTTGAAAAATAGTGAAGATTTGGTCAATAATCGTAACTATCATTTTATTTGTTTTTAATCCCGCCGAAAATAAAAATAATTCGAGACGTGATTCAATGACCAGTTCGCCGAAGAGTATCATCTTGCGTTTCTAACCTCAAATTTTCACATGTTCTAAGCATGAAGAGCACTTGAGAATGATTAAAAATAAAACCGCACTGATTCTTGCCACATCCATTTGATGTGGCAATAATTATAAAATTACCGAAACGACTAAGTTGGGGAAATGTCCGTCCTGTCTTTGTGATGTGTTGTCTGTTTTGCAGAAAAAGATTTGATGCATGTACAAATTTTTTTCACGGGCTATTTTTTTTATTGGTTTTGTCCTGTTTTCTTATTTTTTTGCAGTTCACTAGCCATGGAGAGGATATTCATCAGCGAAAGAAGAACCCTGAAGTCCAATAGACCGTTTCCCTGTTTTTCACTCTATTTTCCTTTGCATGCATTTCTTCACGTATGAGAATACAAAAAACTAACAAATTTGTGAGACATTTCTAAAGGCGTTCAATAGGCATTTTATAGCTTCAATAAAACTTTCTATTCGTTTTTGAACGTTTCTATTTAAATATTTTCCAAATAATTTTTTATAAAAAAGAACTATGATTCCAACGATTAAAAAAAGAAAAATTGATGAATATGATGTTAAGAAGCGGGATATTGTTGCTATCACCGATGAAGACAGTTTCTTAATTTATCACGTAGATAATATCATTATTAATGATGCGCGTAATAATGGCATTGTTATTTGCAAAATTATTGCACCATCTTTATTGGCAAGAATTCACTCAGCCCTACAAGCTCGAGGGGAGCAATTTTCGTGGGCAGTCCTATCAGCCGAACATATAAACATAGCTATATAACAAAAATGGTGAGATCTGTAGAGAGGAAATATATACTCAAATCGGAACACGAAAGTAGTTTTAAGATTATGATTTGTATGTTTTTTATAATAAAAAAAATTGAATGCATTTTGGTTTTCCCTTCCTTTATTTTATTGGTTTTATAGATATTGGTAGTTTTTATTTATACCCTTTTTTGGTTATTATAAGAAAAAGAAGAGGAAAACAAAAGAAGGAGAATTTCTCGAACGTTCGACAAAAATTACGGAACGCGATCTACAAAGCGCGTTCCAGCGTGAGTCATCCGGCGTGTCAGTAAGTTTTACGAAACAAATTCGTAAAATTTCAGTTCTGCTTCGCACTTTTTATTGAACAACGACTTCGCTCCCAGTTGACGGTCCGTTCCGTAATTTTTACGGGATTTTTCTGGTACTCTTTCTTGAACTTTTCTCTCCCTGTATCAGAAAAGTATATGAATCAATTATCAATACAAGTATCATTACTCACTTTAATAGCGAAAAAATAATACCAGACATACAATTTGGATTCCGCAGACAACACTCGACCACCCATGCTATCAATAGATTACTAATAGAAGTTACTCGAGAAATAAGCGAAAACAAATTAGTGGGCAGAACGTTTATAGATCTTGGAATAGCTTCCGACAGTTCGGCGGGATGGACTTATTTACAAATTAATTAAAAAGAAATTTTCTGAACACTTGGTCAAACAAATATGGGACATGATTAAAGGAAAGCAGTTCATAATTTCCAGAACCAACATTAATTCAACATTAACCTTAAACATAATGGATGGACTACAACAAGGAACAGTTAGCCAATCCTCACCAATCCTTTTTAACATTTTCACAGCCGACATCATTAACACTTTTAATATGAACTAGCCCAATAACGATGCAATAGCGGCGTTGGCTTGCGACTCCGTAGGTTCATCACTTATTTAGGTAGGAAAACAAGGGTATTGAGTGAAATGAGGTTTATTAAGTTTAAAAAAAGGAACGCTTCATTGAAAATCCAATCATTTAAGCTTGTTGATTTGAAAAATACCTCAAAACCTATAGGTGTCATGCTTAATCAGAGGGATTACAAGAGACCGAGAGTCCCTACTTTGGTGCGGAGGGGAACTGATTGGAGGACTGGGATGATAGTCACTCACGTCAAGAAAGACTCCGTATTTTCCATCGTCGGATCAGGTATCTCGTTATTGGCAGGCTAGTTCATTGGCCCATAAGATCTAGATGAATAATTACTCTATTGATGATGATATGGAGCTCCATAAGACCCATGATAAAGCGGTGGCTGAATGGCTTCTGCGTAAATAGACGATATTGTTGCAATACTGCTGCTCCGGCCCTGGATGGAGAGGTGGACCCTAAGCTGTGTGTGTTAGTGTGCGTGCACGCGCGCGCGTGTGTGTGTGTGTGTGTGTTTTTTTCCTTCGGGGTTTTTGGGCTAAATGTACCTAACCGCACCATAGCGGACAATCTCATCTACTATCACACCGTGTGTGGGGCCCACACCCACTAAAACCGCTTGACCCCGGTAATTGCTCGACTCTACTTTCCCTCCC
>JAPYZM010003029.1:0-28230 GCA_030522845.1 Psyttalia concolor
GCGTGGCGTTTGGCAAACCGAGCCGAAGGCGAGGTGGCCAACCACGCGAGCAAAAAACCCCATAAGGTACCGTCCGGCATAATATTTTGCCGTAGTGATATTAGAGTTTTCAAGTTTGGGAAGTATGTAATACCAATTCCCGGGCGAGAAAGGTCTCGAAGCAGTACGGCAAAATATTGTTCGTAACTCGTGGAAAAAAAAAACCTTTTTTCACGAGTTACGAACAATATTCTCGTGGCATTATATCCCTCGCCTTCGGCTTGTGATATAAACCTTCCACTCGCCAAAAATCTTTTTTTTTTTCACTTGTTACGAAATAGTATATTGTGCAACTAGTGCGTAAAGTAGCACTTTTTCCCACGAGTGGTAGGCGATCACACGAGGCGAAAAAGGCGATACGCACGTGTTGCACACTTAATTTTTTGCAATACCTGCCAAAATTCGCTTTGAGGGCAAAGTGTTTTTTTTGTGTGCGGAGTGCGGAAAAGTCAAGATCGGGTGTAAAGTGAAATTCGAGTGCGTAAAGCAAAGCTTTACGCACGAGTTTCACTTTACACACCATTTCTGACTTTTACGCACACTGTGCGGAAAAGTACCACTTTACGCACGAAAACCGGTACCGAAAAGTGAAATTTTTGGGCAGGTATTGCACAACATACTATTAATCAACTGACAGTTCTACTAATTTTTTTTCATTAAAGAAAATTCAATTTTTGTTTCTTTGTTGAAGTGAGAATTAAAAATATTTGATTATAATTAGGTGGTCGCTTCTTACATTTAATTGTCAAATACTTATTATTCGAGAAGCTTCAAAATTTTTCATATCATTATAGAATTATAAAATCATTGACTTCAGAAAATAAACATCACCGACTGAGCCGAAAGAAAGGGCTTAACCCCATGATCTAAATCCACACCGATAAAAAAAAAACTCCGACCGGAAATACGAGGTCACAGATGTAGGAACCCCAATGATGTTGACGTCATCCGTTAAACATTGAGTACAATTCACGCGGGTAGGAATTTTTTTGTTTCAACGAAACCCCCGAAAAATATGGGGACTGAATTGTTTTCACAACTAGGGTTGAACCCACCCGACGAATATTTACGATTTCCGCTTTTATTTTCTCCCCCTTGGGAGTTTAAAAAAACCCGTTCGTAATTCACTCTCTCCTTACCTCTCTTAATATCGAGTAAAAAGCCTTCTGAAAAAAAAAAGTGTGCAGCTTGACTTGGAAAATTTAGGTCGACGAACCATTGTCCCCTGTCCCATTACGAAACGCTCCGTTAAACTTCCGCTTAAAATTGCATCCTGGACGAACCAACTTAACTAAAACCAATATGCGGGGCTGTCTCACTCGGGTTTGGGCGTCATAACAATGAGACGATTAAAAATTCATGCACTTGGACATCGGTGAGAACTAATGATGCCGAAACCATCGATTTACCCAGCCGTTTTGGGGGGAGGAGTTTATCGCTATTTGCGAGAGCGTTATCTTTCTCAGAATTCATTTTAATCGTGAAGGTAAATCAATATACTTCGCTCGATTATCACAGCGGATGAATTCTTCTCTGTTTTATCATACCATCTGGCTTTGCGGAATTATATTAATGTTTTTATAATTTGTTATTGTTGTTGGCTGACAAGCGCATCTTCTAAAAAAAATAGTATTGACAGGATATTTGAGTTTTTCGAGGCAAGGAGAAACAATTACATTCTCCCATCCATTCCAGTTTCATCTAAACATGTTTTTTCTTATTTCTTCCCCTTTTCGTCAACCCGTGAAAAAATGTCGTGGACTTATTTTGAAACATATGCCGATTCCACTAATGGAAAATGTCAGCGGGTTCTTCAAATTCTGAAGCGAAATGAAATACTCACACATGTACCCAACAACTGCGCGATGATGTCACGAATTATTTGAAACGTCGAAAAGCCGTTCGTGCCCGATGACATCACTACCCATTCTCTCCCTTCTCCCCCTGTACGCCCGGTTAACACAAACCGACTGCAACCTTTTCTCGAATAACCACCCGAGACTAAATACTCGGTTTAATTTCATTGGACAACGACAATACGATACACTCACGCGTGAGTAAATGAACTCTCGACTCCGTCTCGAGTGCGATTAATCGAGTGGTATGAACGGAACCGTTAACCTGTCTCCAGCCGGCAAAAAAGTTGCCACCGGAGAATGACTAATTGGGGAAAAAAATTTCATGATTATTCTACGTTTCATTTTGATGAATCAATTATTGAGAAACGAATTCGATTTCACAATTCATTCCTTAAAAATGGAATTAGCTAATAAAAATGGTGATATTTTGGGTGAAAACTTTCATTGAATTCAAATAATTCTGAGGGATTTTTTTAACCCGTAATAATTTGCGAGAATCACTCAGATGTCAAATGACTACGATTACTCTTTATTTGATTATTATTGAATCTTTCAATGGAGAAATTCGCAGAAGAATTATCAATTTTTGGAATCGTTGTTAAGATCGTTGATCGTTGTTAATTAATTAAAGAGGAAATCCATTTACTTGAATTTCCCCTCATCACCGGATGAAATAAAATCAAATTTGACATGTGTAATCGAGCATATAAATGATCAATCGTCGTCTCTATAAATACATCTGTACCCTATCATTCGAAAACTCTTGAGACCTCGTAATACACCAACAGGAATTTATCTCTCAAGACGGAAATATCAGTGGGACCCCTTTTCCATCATCCAGATAAAACCATTGGTGTTTCAAATAATCAGGGAGACGTGTACACAAACCGCCGTTCTCCACTCATCTATGACTGATGATGGGTTTTATGAATGAAGAAAATTGTAATTATTCTTACGCGCCGCGATGATGCATTATTGCCGATAATACCGCAATTATCGCGGACTCCTCGGGCGAGTACGAGGAAAAGAGCGGTTGAGAGCGAGGTTGTGCTGACGACCGGGATAAAAAAATCTGCTCTTTCAGCGGAATGAGCCGACCAACAGTAGTTTTGAGAACGGTAGGCGAGCCTCAAGGACTCTCTGCAAATATGAATGAGAAATTAAAATCAGCGGAACTGCTTTACAAATTACCTTCGACGGAGTATTTTATTTTATCGGAAATTTTTTAGTTGGCTTTGTTATGTTAATTTTTTAAGAAAGAATTGCCTAATTGGAAGGATCCAAAATACTGGGATCAATATTTTTATGTTCATATGATTTTTACAAGAAAATTCCAGGTACATAATAATTTTCATTAACCATATGATACACTGCCATATCATATGCAATTATATATATTACATTATTTATTAGATCTATGCTGGTTTTGTTTAATGGATGGAGCATGACAAACTCGAATCATTTGATACGAGACCGATAGCGCGCTCCGCGCGCCATATTTGAATTTCCCGCCTCGAATATGGCGATTGTTTCGACCAATGAGGAATCATCGTTACGCGTTTCGAGATATTTCGATTAAGACGAACTTCATTTATGTGTTTGTGCTATCATAAATAGGAAATTATATATATTACATTATTTATTAGATATATTCTGGTTTTGTTTAATGGGTGGAGCATGACAATCTCGAATCATTTGATATTCATGCGATGCCTTAGTCCAGTTATCAGTCTTAAATGTTCGACAACAAGGGAGCCAGCCAAATTTTTGTAAAAATATCCCGTGAACTTGACCATTCAATTAATGAATTGGATATTAAAACTTAGATGAAGATATTCAATTCATTTTTCGTTACTTCCATAATTGATAAGAATTTTTTTACCCTTGTACAATGGACGTATGACTAAGACCCCTAAAAATCCCACTCGACGATCTAATTCTCAGAAATAGACAGAATAAGATAATAGCACGTATGATTAAATTGTTCTGTGTGCTCGTGCGCTGATTGTAAAGCACCTTACTTATATTTTCACAAGATAAGAGGAGAACCTGTTACTAGTTATGAGGAAAAAAATGAACTCGAATTGTGAATATCATTTTCAGGACTAGAAAAATGAATACAAAAATTGTTGTGTACAATTTTTTTATTGATGGATATTTTTATTTTATGAATAATGAGGAATTTGTGATTGATTGATAACATCTGGATTACTTTTCAATTTTTCGTTGTGTCCCCAGTAAAAAATTATGTACGAACAAATGTGGACTGCTTTTTTAGACGCATTCTCTCATTAGCCTTATAATTCTCGGAAGCTGTAGGCACAAAAAAAATCTGGGGATTAAACTACCAGATTGAATTTTTTAATTTACCCAAAATCAACTTCACGACACGCGTCAAAAGAAATTATTCAGGGTGACCAGACCTCAAATCCTCCAGTAAACAGGCCTTACATTCAGGAGGTGCGACAGGCGTAACCATTTGACGGTGAACCGAGGGGAACGCGAGGTGCTCAACCGCAGTCTGAGTCACTCGATACAGCGAAAGTGAGCGTTACTAATTACCACACAGGCTTTCCGATCATTAGAGGAAACATGGGTATGATGAGGCTGGAAAAAAAAACGGGAAAAATCGAGAGATGAGGTGAAGGCGGTGATGTATTGTGCAAGCGGTCGAAACACCTGTCGGAATTCTCAATACGTGGAGCCGGTCGTTAAGGCTTTTCTTCATGGGAACACACAAAATACCTGTTACAAGATTTTAATGGGCGGGAAAAGTTGGAACGGAGGGGAAATACTGATATTGCAATTTATTTGGAACAATACACGAGAACGCAATGTGGCCGTAATTGATAATTTGAGGTGTGTTTTTCAACGACCGTTTAAATTTGAGAAATAGGGAAGGACTGTCTTTTTAATCTCTTCTCTTTGGGAATAGATTTACGTGAGATTTGGTAATTTAAAGGCGAGACTTTGAAGCAGAGTTGGGCCTCAAATGCAAATGTATTTAAACATTACCAATAGACAAATTCATTCAATCACTTGGTGTCTTAGTTCCTATAACTTCACTCGTGCCGATCGGTATTAATATATTAATTTTTCTACTTTCTTTTTATCTGCATTCCCCATTGATATGACGATGATAACTGATAACTCAACGGCAAGAATTTTAAATAGTTAAAGCTAAAAGAAGAATATGAAAATAGGGAAATCGTTCTGATGTTGGGTTTACCTGAAAAAGTGAACAACAAAATAAATAATTGCGAAGGAATTTACAAATTTATTCAACACTAATAGACAAATTTACTCAACATTTCGGACATTCTATTCACCTGGTCTTTCAGACCTCTATTGAAATTTATCAGCACTTTCATCCCACTTTATTTTCTCTTATCTCCATTCTCCAGGCATATAACAATAATCATTGATAACGCGAGGTGTAAATTTGAAAAATAGCCGAATTTTAAAGAAAAAAGAAAAAGCCGGGAGAGGAGGAAAAAAGTTTACGTAATTTAATCGATTTAAAGGGGCGAATGGTGAAAGGTTTTACATAAATTTTCAAAATTACACACAATAACAAATTTATTCACCATTTAATAGACTACATTGATTGCATTCATTTGGCGTTTCAAACCCCATAATTCTCTACGTGTCTATTAATATTCATCGCTCCTCGGATTCAATCACTATTACCAACTTTTTTTTCTCTTATTTCCATTCGCCGGCGATACGGTAATGATAATTGATAACTCAAAGGCGTGACTTTGGAGGAGTCTTGAGAGTCGAAAAAAAGAAGGAAAACCCTATCCATAAAAAATCCACTCGAGAGTCTCCGGGAGACAACCGATGGCTCCTCGAGATAAGGTCAATTAGTTGCCCGCATAAATAACATCTTGGCGTGAAATCTCACACAAATAGTCGCCTCCTCCGTTCATTCATGAATTCAGATGGTTCGTCAATGCGACGGCGCGGGGTAAATATTAAAAAAATTATTTAAATACTTGGCTGTCTTTGTCGAGCCCACATGCGTAGCTAATGAATTTCAACTGCCCTCGAAGTTCATTCAGTCGTTCCATTCATTCATGGAGATCTTGGAAAACCCATGATTTTTGTAACTTCCGGTGCCAAGTTTTTTTCCGGGTTATCGTGTCTCTTACGAAATGGGAGGCTCTTGCCTTTACGTTTATCTGGGCGGCTTCGGGCGGTACAATAAGCCGGCGGACTATTTTAATACTGAAGCAGACGGAGAGAAAAACTCAGTAGAAATTGCCATTTCGTTATTGTACAGTTTAGGCAAAATTTGGTGACTGCTTAGTAAAAGTTATCTAGTTTTCCATTCAAAATTTCCCAACTTCTTAATAACATTTGTTCACCCCTCACAAAAAATTCCCTAGACGTGTGCCTAATTTTTATTAAAAATAGTGAATTTTACTGTGCGGTTGGGTAACTCGTCCCAAACGTCGAAAATATTCCGCGATCACCAAATGGAACGGCAATTTTTACCAAAAGATTTCTCTTCCTGCATGGAGCGAAGAATTGCCTTTTTTTTTACTGAACCAAGTAATTGAGTTTGAAAATTAAAGTTTCGTTATATAACACCGTATAATTTGAATTTAACACCGTCGAAATAAAAACGAAAGGAATTGCTGCAGTAAGAGCACTCGTAGCCCCATAAACCGAAAGAATAACCAAGGGCCACCCGAATTTAGACGCAAACTGTGTGAGTTTTATAAATAAATTTGAATGCATATCCGAACAGATTTAACGACCCTCGAAGTGCTCTTCCTCTTCAGTAGCTCGCGCTCGTAAAAAAACTTTGACACAATAAAAAATCCTCAAACTCTCCGCACAAGAATAAAAAAAAATTTTACTCTCATCCCATGTTCATTTCCGTGGATATGCCCATAATTCGCCCACTGATTTCATGGAATTCAAGTTCAAGGTCAACTGGTGTCCACCTCGTGGATAAGACGTTGACGACTACAAAAGACATTTGAGACCGGATTTCAGAGATTTACCCCCATCTGTAACCCTGAAATGTCCCAACAGTTCAAGGTCCTCCACCTCAGACTTGCCTCTTCGGTGATCCGCGCGCCCGTTGGGACGATTATTTTGCATTCGCGTTGCGCGGCTGTGTCCGGCATCTCTTTAGACTCTCCGGCAACGCAGCCTCCCCGTCGTCTGCCGGCGCAGTTGCCAAACGCCTGAGAGACGAAGGGTTTCGAGATGTTTCGAGAATTCAATACCAGGATAAATCACGTCTGTTAACAAACAAGACACCGGATTTCCGGGATCGTTGCATTCTTCGGGGGCCTCACATTCCTCGATCATCCGGCAAGAATTTTCTCTGATGGAGTTAATTTATTCGATACGAGAAAATTCTTCGAAATTTATGAATCAAAGTCACAGAAATGTGACGTCAATATTAATTTTTCCAGATTATTGTGACTAAATGAATTGCTGGGAATTTATAATGAGGATAATGTCAAAAAGTTTTTATTTTTTATCAATTTCTGAAATGATGAAACTACACGGGAACAATTCTGTAGAAATTACCGTACCGTTATATAATCTTGCAGTTTTTGCTCGCTCGGGGAAAGTTATCGTATACCGCTACTGTAAAATTCGTTGACTGCTCACTAAAAATTATCGACGGGTACGATAAAAATCGTACAATCGGTCAGCCAAATTTATTGATTCCGTAATCAAAATTTTCTAGATGTGTGTATAATTTTTGTTGACCGCTTAATAAACAATATTTATTTTCCGCAACTTCACAGTAAAATTTGTTTACCTCTCACTAAAAATTGTTTAGACGCACCCGTCATTTTGGTTTCAAATGGTGAATTTTACTATCCGGTTGGGTAATTTCTCCGGCACGACCTAAATGCTACACAATTACCCAAGGGAATGGTAATTTTTGTTAAAAAAATTCCCCCCACGGGTAAATTTTAGTTTAATTGGCTCATGGAAACGAGTAAAAAATATTGAATCTAAATAATCTATGATTGAAGTTCAATTTCAAATGGAATTAAAATTATGCAAACGTTTTTTTATCAATCGTTTTCATACTGACATCGGATTCTGTTTGCAACCTCATAACATCTCAGTATAACCAAGGATTAACTGAAATTGAATAAAGCGTAGGCTCGTCCCTGAGAGCGTATTTTTCAGCGCAAGTCCGCGTGGAATCCCTCTTGGAAGGGCCTTAGGAAGACGAGCAGGTGTTGGTGGACTAGCGGAGGCGTAATATTCCCCTTTTGGAATGCGCAAGGTGGCTTAAGATTATCACACGTATAATACACGCCTGGCGATATGACACTCGTGTGGTTTTGTGGATTAAAACGTTCGCGTATTGCACGAGTAAGCAAACCATTCTCGAGTTGACGGGATGCAACAGATGTCGGAGTTTCTCACTGAGTTGTATACTGAGAGGAAAAAAAAATCTACTGGGGGCAGAGAAGATTCACTTGGTTAAAGAACATGTTGGGAACAACTCTTGGGAATTTTTCCAAATTTTCCAAGTAATTGTAAATGCTGGATATCAATTGAACTAACCGAATTTTTTGCTAAAATTGATGCCAACACATGGCGAGAAAAATTAAGTAGAAATTACCGTCCCTTTATGTAATCCTGGGGTTTTTCCGGTCGCCCGGAGGAAATTCCGGTATCGCTTCAGTAAAATTTGTTGACTCGTTAATAAAAGTTTTCTAGATAGATGTATACTAATCTTTAACGACTGCTTAATAAAAGTTGTCTAATTTTCTGTGAACGATTCGTCAACTTCTCAGTAAAATTTGTTTTCTGCCCTCTGGCCGGAAAGCGTCAACTTTTGGGCCGCTGCGCTAAACGAAGTTGCCATTTTCCGGATCCGTCGAGCAGAAAAATACAACGGTTTTACAACGGTTCGGAATTAGGAAGGGGAATGCGTTCCACATTTTCAAGGTAGTACATTGGAAATAATGGACGGGAAGGATTTTTTTGGTAGGTGGGAATTCCATCTCAATATTTTTGTTCCACAAATAACTGAAGAAAAAATTCAGATATTTCTGATTTCCATTTCAATTATTTGTCAATATTGAGCCACAACGTCCCTTCTGACGGTAACCATTTTTACAACGGTTCGGAATTAGGATTTCCCGTCTTTGATGTATACACACTGTGGCCACTAAATAAGAAAGCCTCAGATCACATGGAATTGTCGGCCGAGGCGAAGCCGAGGCCAACAACATGTTATCTGAGACATTCCTTACTTTACAGGCCTAGGTATGTAATCTACTATTTCTGCCTACATTGACTGCAAGTGAGCATTCTAGCCTCGCTTCGCGAGGTTGAAAACGCTCACTTTCGTCCATTTTGGCAGAAAAATTGTATTCAATCCTCGGGAGGAAAATTAGACAAGCTTTCCTCGTGTGCCTGCGACCCTCGCCTTCGGCTGGGGTCGTAATTTTGCACGTGAGGACGACATGTCTACTTTTTCTGCCTAGGTGAGAGCTTTACTACTCCCCTCACAAAAAAATATTTGGGCGTGTTCATAATTTTTGTTAAAGATAGTGAATTTTACAATGCGCTTCGATTATTTTTTCCCAAACATTTAAAATGCTACACAATTACTAAACGGAACTGTAATTTTCATTAAAAAAATGTCTGTTCGTGCATGTTCTCTCAGTGAGAGAACCAAATTATTTGTTGAAAAATTTTATGATCTAAAAAATTGACA
Organism: Psyttalia concolor; assembly: GCA_030522845.1. Classification (NCBI taxonomy): domain Eukaryota; kingdom Metazoa; phylum Arthropoda; class Insecta; order Hymenoptera; family Braconidae; genus Psyttalia; species Psyttalia concolor. The sequence goes on from JAPYZM010003029.1 coordinate 9,616, forward strand.
AGAAAATACTTTCTCGTATCAGGTAAATCGTCTTTGTCAAGAGTGTTTTTTTATCATTGTAGAATATTCTATTGCGTTAGTTTTCCATTTTTTTAATGGGTTGTCTTGACTTTTTGAATGGATTTGGGGGGGGGGGGGGATTTATCTGGGGGCTAAACTGTCTGCTCCATATCTCCGGGAGCAGTCCCCCATCTAGGTGGTCATATCATTAGTCGAGCACTTTGGGAGCCATTCCAGACATTTTGAAGTGAATTCTTCAACGAAAAATTATAGACTCAAAAGTGTTTCTGTAGACAATTCCCCAGCGATTTATTTGTTAATGGAGTAGTTCGCGGAAAACAACGGAATTGTCTGGCATAATTTTATCCCTTCGGTATTAATCGACGAAAACAGTCGATGGCAATTTATTTCCCGTGTGTCTTCTCGTCGCTTCCGTCCACACAGACGCATAACCTCGTACTTGTCTTCCAAGAAGGTCTATAAATAAAAGGGCGCGGCTCCTTGCGTTGTGGTATCTAAGCGAGACGTATAGCAAACCCGATGTCTTCAATTCTCTCATGAGATCTTGATCCATCGTCGCAGGGCTCTTGAAGGTTGCTTAGTTGTAATAAAAATATAGACAAATCAACAATTACTGGATTTTAACGGCAATTGGGATTAATTTGTATTGGAACACTTGGATGACGCATTTAAAAAAAACAATAAATGAATAAATTTCGTTGACAGTTGGCCATTAATTTTCAGATCATTCTGGGAGAAGAAAAATCATTTTATGTTGGATACCCTGAATTCATTTACATTACAAAATTTGATGTAGAAAACCGATAATTCCTCAATTTATGTATAATTTAATGTTTTTCTTAATTATCATAAATCTTTCTTCTTTGTTCATATTATAACCAAAAAAAAGTTTACAGAATTTTTTGCCATTAATTCACTTGAATAATATGAATAAAATAGAAAGATCTGAGGAAATATGCTATTAAGGTACTTGCGGAGCAGGTTATACTTGTAAACAATTTCGCGATACGCTGGAGACACCGGATTTGGAGAATCGGTTGTTGGCTACGTCAAACAAACTATTACCAAAATTTCCAGGGTCAAGCATTGAAATTTCGTCTCTTTTCAAAATTCAACGTGGCATCCGTCAAAAATGACGTGGTCAAAGTTCCTGCAATTGTAGGAATAATTTTTAAAAGTAGCAAACTATATATGGAGCCATTTTGGTGTCTTTAATATGTTGCGATTGTTTTTCTAATTATGAGCTACTGCGGAAGTGCCTTAAATTCGAAACGATTTCTCCATTAGCAACAGAACTGCTGCTACAACTTAGGAAGAATGAAATAACGAATTCATATGAATGAACAATGACGTCTTACAGGTCTCGAACTTAAAGCCCCCTGATATGAAGAAAACTAAAAAAAGACAAAAGCCGTTTTGTGTAATGTCGGAAGGGACTCGGTGGAGAGTAAAGAATGAAATCGCTATCCGAGAGTGGATTTATCGCCCGTGTGCCGTTTCATTGTGTAAACGTTGCAGGCCCTCGTGCTCGCCCTCTCCACCTCCTCAGTGCCGAGATAATCAAAACATACAGTGTACAGGGTCGCCTCCAGAGATTCGAATGCGTTGATACACTTTGCTTGTATTACAGAGGAAAAAACTTGTATTTTTCCGTCCCGACAGGAAGATGACCCGACTGGTGTAAACGGTTCAACGTTTCACAGTTTTTTTTTTTTGTTAGTAGAGAAAAAAAATTTCAGGCCTTTATGAAGAGGCTCTTGAGAGCCCTCACGTACTCTAAAATAAAACGTCCCTTTCTTCGCTTTGTCCCTTCCTTTAGAATTTCGAATCTCAAAAGTGTGAGGAATCTAGTGCCTTTATTTATGAGGAGAAAAAATTTATGGATAGAATTGTCACTGAGAGAAGTCGGGAAACTTCACTCGGAAGAAGGCTCTCTTTTATTCAAATGAAGAGCTTTCAAGTTTATTTACATGAGCAAAAAAAGTGGAGACAGAATTGGTCTTATTTAATAAACATTTGACGCATATTGTAGACTGATTCATCTCCTCCTCTCGATAAAAATGGGCATCCTTCGAGGGTGTCTCGAGAGTGAACGATCTATTTAGTCTACTGTTAATTAAACAAAAAAATAACATATACTTTAAAAAGTATCCACAGCTCGTTATATTTATCTTATAAATTAAGTCGAGTGTAAGAGTTCGCCGGGGAAATTCCTCTCTTATCCAAATAAAATATTCTAAACTTTGTTTACTCAAAAAAAAAAAAAAATTAAAGACACAAATCCCCCATTTAATAATCGTTTGACCCAGATAGTAGTCCCCATCATTTCCTTTTCTCCATAAAAATGAATATGGTTAAGAAAAAATTGAAGAGGCCCTTTAACATCGTCTGCAAGCAACGAGCAATTTGTGGTTAATTAGTGTTAAGTACCGGCAAAAATCCCTCGAGTACAGAGAACTCCACTGTTGGTGAAGTCTGTGATTGCAGGCGGTGATCAACGGGAAGGCTTCACACAATTTCCACATCACGATACCACTGCGTTATATTCAATTTAATTTTTTTATCCATTTATTTTCTCACTGAGTCCTCGTTTTTCTCCTTTTTGATACATCTCATCTCTCCGTTTAATCTTTCACTTTATTTATCGATCAAACACGCGGACGCTTATCTGGGGCTTCTGTGACGATCATCCGGACTGGAATGTACCCTACTTTCACGCTGGTAACTGCATACAGAATTTCGTAATCCACTCGGTTGTTTTTTTTTTTTTCAATAGAGAGATTATGGTTTTAATCTGGTGAAGTAAATCATTATTGCAGTGACTCTGGAATAAATCATGCCCAGTTGACAGAGTAATTATTTTTTTATTGAATTCAAATAATGATAAATGAAGGATCATTTGGGATTTAAATATTGTCCAAGAATAATCAGCGCTTTATGGCGATTGCAAGAGACGGGTTAGATTCGTGGAGTGACCTTCACCCGGTCATTTAGACCGAAAAAAACTTCGCATAAACCACAGATGAATGGCACCGCACGCTAATCAATGGTTTCCATCTAATGTATCGATTCGACGGTCAATTTACTGAGTTTAATAGTTCTCCGACAAAAACACTCAAGCTTCCGGGCGATCACAGTAATTTCAGAACGACCATCGAGCATAAGAAGTTGAGTGTAGCTGTCTTCTCTTGGGTTACCCCGCCCCGCCGCGTCATCAGCGGACTCATGCCGTTTTTATAGCCCTCTAAACCGAGTGAATTTTCGCTACAAATAAACCCCCTCAACATGTGAGAATTCGTGTTCCCATGTGTTCAGAACTGGAGGAGGGGGAATAATAGAGCGTGAATCATGAATGAAAAAAAGTTGGTGAACTCGAATTAAATTGGAATTAAGAAAGTAAAAGGGGTTTGTGCAGGCCTTCTGAGAAGCCTCGTAAATAAATCAGGCGTTAATAAAACAGTGAGAGTGCATTCCATCAACGGAAAATATTGAAGTCAATGGAGGAGGCCATAAGTTCGGGATAAATTGGATAGACAATTTTTCGTACATCATATTTTATCGTATTTTAATTTCATTAAGAGTGAAAGTTATGTCGCCATTAAAAATTCTGAAATTTCCATTGAAGCCACTAGTTAATAGTTAACTAAATATTCATTAAAAAAACACAGAAAATAAATTAATTATTCAAAATCACTGGCGTAATTTTTTGTGGAATTCTGGATAATTGTATAGCCAGAAGAAAAATTATCGGCACGTTTCGAAAATTTAAAAGCGAGTGGTAAAAAAAAATCTTGACGTGCTTTCCCAATCCTTTCTCCTTCATGCGTAAAACAATGACTCGTCAACGATTGTTTCAACCTTTTTAAGTGAAATTCTCCGAGACAATCAGCCCAACGTCTGGTGTCTTCATTCTTATCGTGTGAGGCCCTTGGCTCAGTATAAATCCCGAAAGAAATAAGTAACTCACTGAAAAGAGCGCGCATTTCCCGCCGCTGCGTCATCCTAAAAACACGAGAGCCACCCGCAAAGTTATCTTTATGACAGGGGAAACGCGAGGAAAAAAAGCATCGCGTACACTGAAACATATAGATACAACGCCGTCGTTGACCTGCAGCCCCTCGCAGTATCTCCCTGGTTCACATATAACTTTCCTAAGTTACGCAAAACCAGTTTCGAAGTGGTTGTCTTTTTCTTCTCAATCCATACATTAATCCCATAAAAGAAAATCCCCAACAGCATCACCTACCACCGCTGACAGACTGTTTTCGTTTACTCACGTGTCTTGGCATTTATTATAACTGCAGTGGAAATTCTAGACACGAGGTGATTAACGGAGTTTCAGAGAGGCTCTCAACCCTCCGCTCCGCTGGAACTTTTTCTTTCCCTTTTTTTCCTTTCTCACATGCGGCGCGAGGATTACCCCGTGTCCCCAGGTTCTAACGTGACCGCGAGACGATTAAGAGCTCTGTCAAAATATTCACCAAGCACGTATCGATAATTTCGCCGGTGACAGAAAACTGTCTGGGCATTGAATGGGAATTCCTGGATACAATGGATTTTTAAAATTCTTCAGATTCTCAATGAATGAGTTTACTCCACTCATCAATTCACATAGTTTGAATATTTCTCAGCATCCTCAACGAGTCCTACTATTTTTGAAAAATTTTTATCAATTGAATATTCATTTCTTTGATGGGAAATTGAAGATCTTTTTCAGGTGAATACCTGCATAAGCGGTTTTACTCGTTTATAGGACGGTCAATTGAATAAAAATGTAATACATGAACAAAAATATTTGTTATCGATAACAGGGTACAGTAACGAAAAATAATTCGACAGAAGTCCCCCTTGGATTCAACGAAATTGTTCTCAGATTCATTTCTACAAAAAACCTGGAGACACAAATTTCCTATTTGATTATCATTCGACCTAGATTGCACTACCCCATCATGTCCCCTCCTCCATAAAAATAGATATTCCTGAAGAAAATCGAAGAGACCATTCAGAATTGTTTTAAGGCAGCGAACAACTTCTCAATGAATCAGTTCGTTCCACTCAGACAAATATCAAATACCTTTAATACTTCTCAATATCATCAACGAGTTGATGAGTGAACTCATCACAGTTACCAAACAGCAGAGATAAATATTTGTTTCTCTCTGCATTGAATGAAATATAAAAAATATGAATAATTAAAAAAATCATTACCAACCGGTTTTCTGCAGTGGACTCTCACTCGTTTTACTCTCCATACCATTGAGCGTATCGTAAACGTCAGATTCTCCACCTTCCATTTGTAGATAAGAGTAGATCCGGCTTTGAATAAATTTACATTGCCAATTATCCCAGGGATACACTGGGCGGGTTGAGGACAGGCGCCATTGTGGGATTGTAGGACTTCAAGGGACTCGTATTTTTGGTCGGAAAAATAATTTCACTTTCTCCACCGAAATAAATGTAAAACGGAAGAAAGAAACTCGAGATTCGGCTGTTTTCGAATACCAGATCCATTATTTTAGTCGGAAATTAACAATTAATTTTGCTCATCAATAATTTCGTTGACACGTTTCGTGCATCCCCTCCAGATAATTACTCCAATCTTTTGTTTTACGGTAATACGCACTTCGTAGACCCTCGAGAACTCCACTAATAATACTTCGCACGCAACTGTACATCATGAGGAACTTATGGTTTTATTCTAATGAGATCATTTACTTGGCTTTAATGCAGACATTAACACGGCACGTGCGACAGCTACTGACGTGATCAGTGGACATTAATCGATTAAACGGTCACCAGGAGTGAATTTGTAGCGAGAACCCTTGAGCTGCGGGAGAACAGCACACTTGGTTGTTGGTATCTTTGGTGCCCATCAGAAGAGACACCTGTCCAAAGATTCAAGCTTTCACCTCTCAATAGCTCCGTGTACCACCTGCTGTGAGCGCTTTGTTTGTCGCGGCTTCCAGATTTTTGGAGCCATTGAATTTAATTTTCTTTATTGGAGATTATGGAGATATAAGGAGATTTTAGTTTTCCGGAATAATGCCGAAATGTCTGAATTGCGTTCCGTAAAATTATGCGATCTCGAAAAATTCAGACCGAACGATATGATTATTATAAATTATTCTCTCGATATAATTATATGCAGTGAATTATTTATGTCATATTATTGAAATATTTGCATTGAGATTGGAATTAATAATTTCTAAAAATTAAAAAAAAAAAATAGAATTTCATTGTCTTTTATTTAAACCCAATATTTGCTTATTTTTTTCGGCAAAACCGCCCGTCACGTAACTCCCCCAAAAATTAATAATCAACAGTTCGTAAAATTTTGTTTTTTCGATACCGAGACATTATTCCGAAAACGAAAAAAATTGTCTCCCTTCCAGAATTTCTGTGGCATCATCGAATTACCTTTTCTTATTTTTCTACCTTCGAACTTTCACACGCCCGATCATCAATTTCCAAGTGTCCTCTATCTACGAAAGAAATCGTTCGCCAGCTGTTGTGAGTGCTTTCTTTTCATCAAAAAATTCCCCTGAATTTGCATAACAAAAACTGACTGATTTTCCCCCGAGGTCAACTGCAATATTTCAACTGCACTTGAACGTATAATTAATAATGTCATTGTATTCAGACACCCATAAATATAATCTCGAGGTTCTCCGTTAACAAACCACCTTCGAACTCGGTCAAGAGCGAATGTTGTATCCTAGTCAAACAGTTTCATTAGCATGGCGTAATAAATTTGTTACAATGCACGGGTTAACCACCATAACGGGTTTTCCGTTCTCCCGATACCCAAAGACAATATACCTATATGCTGAATAACAATACAGTCTGCGTTGAATAATATCAACGGCACATACGATTTGCCTCGTTAAACTTTGTCACGATTCAACGGGGGTTGCTCCACGAGTATTTTGTACCTACTTATGTGTAAGGCTAGTCGGTTTGTGGACAAAGGGAATACAGGATATCCGGATATTACTTAATACCACTTCATTATGTCCGTTGAGATGTCGATCGGAGCTAAACAGTTATCCATTGCCAAAAAAGCGAGCCATACTCGCAGGTTCTCAAGTTATTGCAGAATGATTATAAATTAACTCTATTAATTTTAATGAGCGGGAACTCCATTTTTGACTGCACAGGCTACACAGGTCGAAAAGAAATGAAATTGCAGAGAGAGTTTACCAGTAATTTTCAGAACAGGACATTTTAAATTTCATGTAAAAATCTGAGAAATTTCAGAAATTTGCGCAGCGTAAAAACAAAAAAAAAAATAATAATAATAATTTCAAAATTCTGAGATCTTACAAATCAACGTGCGGGAAAAGTATATCAAACCTCTCCAGTACTTAGCGTTACCCAGGGTTCGCGACGGCGACGCGGCTGGAATGAACCCCAAAAGGTGCACCTTAGTGCACAAAGGTGCTCATCTCCCATCACTATAACTTTTCACCTAACTGAGTCCAACTTGATTTTATTGTGGATTATACTTAGTTTAGGTACTAAGTGGTGAATTAATTCAGATTTTCAAAGGAGTTTGCAGGAATACTCAAAATAATTATTTTGAGAGGGGTATTGTATCCCTTTACCTATAGCGGTAAAGTGTTACTTTACCACCCTCAAAAAATGTATGTTTCCTTCGAAAACTGAAGTGTGGTTGTTGTTATTCATTGTATATGATGTGGGAATGTCGTTTAAAATATCCGAAGCTGGTTGCTCGCAAAAAGAATGAAAACGAAAAGTAAACTCCCAAAGGAGCATAAATATTCAGTACTGACTACACTGAATATTACGTAAAATTTGAATTTTCATGAATTTTCTTGCCTGAAATTATATTCAGTGTCATTGTTCTCAAAATTCGAGAATACCTTCGATCGGCTTTCTGGATTTCTATTAATTTTCAAGGGCAAATGAATCTGAAATCTCCACTTCTCCTTGATTTTTCGTCGCAGTCATGAATTTTCATTGACAAAAATCATCAAACTTCCCGTGCAAATTAAATGTGATAAAAATTTCTGAAAAATCCACTGGAAAATTCAGACAAAATTTTTTAACAGTGTACAGACAAAATGTTTGATTAACCATTACCCTGAAGTAGTTTCTTAAAAATACTTAGAATGAATGTTTCTATTGGGAGAGTATGCAGGTAAATTGGAAGATTGCCAATTATTCAATTTTGAAATGATTTATTAGCCGATTGCCGCAATGAGTAATTTCGTTATCTCACGTGCGAACGGCTTTCTGAGTCCAAAAGTTGGTACGATCTAACCATTAAAATTGTTTATTAATATCACAGTATATCCTCGGGTCGGACCGGAGCGTTGCAAAATAATGATCCATAAAAATGACAGAGCAGATGTCATCCTGCTGCTGAATTATTTGAGACATATCAAGGATTGATGTAAGAAAGGGTTTTTTTTATTATTGTTATTTCATTAGGTGTGATCGATGTATTCTCGATTCGAAACCTCTCAGCCCGCCTTCTCCCTTCTGTTGCCTCTATTTTTTATTGTTGGCGGTCTCAAAAAAGTTGTCAAGTTAGAGTTAATGTTACTAGAAGGTGTAACGGAGTTGAGTTAGAGTTGACCTATACCAAGCGCCAATTGTTGGAGGTCCCTACCTGCGGTATCATTGCCGTCTTACACTTATCTGTGCTCCATTCAAGCTAGGACTGCACGGGAAACCATGTAAAACCTCAGTCACACAGCCGGCCGATTGTGCAGTGCCCTAATGTAATCATCTGTCACCCTGACTCGATGAAGACACTAAGCCGCTACACCGTACCCACGCTCGTAATTTTTGTGCGAGCGAGATGTTCCTGAGCGGTCACCCATCCAAGTACTAACCCAGCTCAACGCCTCTTAACTTCGATACCCGCCAGAGCAGCACCTTCTTTTTTTTGTCAAATGCTCTCACTTAGTGGCAACAGTATTTATATATTTACATTCCTTAAAACCTAGAATTACAAAACTTTTATGAATTTTTGACATTTTCGTAAAGATACGGCCCATTATTAGCTCTTGAGTTTACTGGCTCTTATTTTTATTTCTTAATTACAATATATTATTTCTCCTAAATTTAGGAAATTATCAGTTACAAAATTAAATGATAGACATACATAACTTTCTGAGGGTGCTTAAAAAAAAAAGTAGGGGTTGGAGCGACCCCTCGCCCGCCTAGCCATTAGGGACGGTCTAATCAAAGGTTTGTGGCTCATAAAAAAATTGTTGAACGAAAAAGAATGCGTCAATTACGTTCTTCAATTTTTCAAGAAAACTCTTTTACCATCAGCAAGCATTTGCAATCACACAGCATTAACTCAGTTTGATCAAGCCCAATGTATTCTTAGAACTCCATAAACCATCATCACGACATTACACCAGCGGAAAGACGCACTCGTTCCTCTTAAACCATTCGGAGTTGTCCATTTGTACTTGACATCGTACCCTCAGCCACAATCTTTCGCCTTGTTCCTGCATGCGTTCGTTACAACTCGCCAAAGAATTATTGCCTCGATTCGTCGAGTTATCTCGTTTGAGCCTCATCCTTCTCCGGAGTCCTCCCTCGGACGACGAGATGAGTCATAGCCTATAGCGAATCCATTGATTAATCGTCAAGTATGTGTCACGAGACCTCCCTAATGTTGAGACCAGGCGGTCGGAAAATTTTTTTTTTCACTGCCCCTCCGAGAATCCGAGGGATCGAGAAAAACGGGTCATTCAATCTGATGTCTAGCCCGCGCGCCTCGGCGACACTCTCCTTGGCACAAAAGGCGCGCGATCTTTTGCACATGCGCTGTTACGATCGCCCCAGGGGGCGTTGAACCCCAGCCGCGCATTCCATCTCGAGGTATCTAAGTTCCAACGTAACTTCTAAACTTCCTGCATCATGTAACGACCGAAAATGCTTCCAAAACACATTGACCATTTTCATTTTTCCTTTTTCTCCGTTGGACTAAGACTGAGTCGACGGGGACGGGCGTGAGTGGAATATAGGACTTCTAGAGGTTACGCGTCTCTCTTCGGTTCACTATTAAGAAGGGGCGGGAGTGTTTTTGCGGGAACCTTTTTTTATGGACGAATGCCATAAAACTCCGGCAAACTATTATATCAACTATTATATGATAGTATACGCAGTCGAGGGGATTACAAATGGAAGTTTTCGCCACTTTTTTTTTCTGTAACCATTTAGCTTAGATGGAATTGAAAATTCTAAAGTAATATTTCTAGAGGAGACGCGAGACAACTGTTTTCTTAAATTTCATGGCGTTCTACAAATAAAAAATTTACTCTTGCACGAAAACTCACCTAGATCATAAAATTTCAATTGGATTTAATAGTGTGGGCAAGAAAAAAAATATAAGAACACGCAGAGACGGGTGTTTTGAATGGAGTTATCAGTCGGGACGTGGTTCACTCAAAAATCAACTCACGGTTTATTTTTCTTTCTCCTTCGCCGTCTTCTCTGAATTTAATTTCTTTTCATGAGGAGACCTTCTTGGGCATAACTAGGACAACTGCGGGAATGTGAGGAGTATGCAGTGCTCCATTTCCCTGTGAACTTTCTGGGTTACGAAAAATTATGTCACGCTCGTGGCAAGCGGTGTTTATGTCTGAGCCGTGACCACCGAAGAGGAATCACAACGACGGTTTTTTAATAGTGCAGTTGATCGGAGAGTAATTGCAATCGTCAAGAGACGGTCACTCATGGAAGAATCTGGAATAATTAAGATCGTGGAAGCGATTTTTTCTCCATGCCTGGTAGATCTATTGGACCTTAAGTTATGGTAAAATATGATAAAAACGCAGTTGGCAATTTATGCTAATGCTGTGAGTGGATTTTAAACAACGGTTTCGTGCACTCAGACAAATTGATGATTCGACGGAGGACTAGGTAGTGAGAGATTTCTGAAGAAATAGTGTCATACGAAAAATTGAAAAGAATAAACACTTTACAAAATTTGGGAAAATTTTCTGACTCATGTGATTTCAATTTCTAAACCTATATTCGTCAGAAAATACTGTCTTTGCGGATATGTGCGGTAGAAACATTAGAAATGTCGTAAAAATTGCAGCTCTTCCCACATCTGCCCACAGATGCAGACTATGAGGGTTTTACGCGTAAGTTCCGGGAAACTAAATTATTTACTACTTGGAGTATTGTACACGTACAATGCTGGAAATACGTTATACGTGTATAACCAACTGATGCGCGAGGTTGATGCGTCGAACCCGCCCAATTTTTTTCCAGAGCCGGTAGAGGAAAATTCCCTGCTGGTGTCGCATTTTCCCCTATACAGGCTAAAAACCCTAGCATTGAAGTTCAGTCTACAATTACTTCATTCGTTCGATAATTTTATACTAACGAGCCGACACGCTTCGATTCGATTCGAGATCTGAAGTGTATGTACTTTTTATAGTAGGATAATGAATTTTATAAACAAGGATATTATATGCTGTTTAGGCTACATATAATTATTTATATACATACGTTTTCCGTGAGGAGTAAGCTTAGAGTTCCATGGATGGCGTGCATTAATTCAATGAAAATTGACACTTGCGTGTCGTCTGCACCTCATCTCGATGAGTTAATACTCCGTTTTATTAATAGAAACCATCAGAATGTGATTCTCGGGTAGCGTCGCCGACCACGACAATCATGAATTGGAACGCAGATGGATAATAGAATTTTTTATAACAATATCTGAAAATTAACTGCTGTATGCTCACAAGTGAACGGGTTCGGCCGTTCACACCTGTCGAAAACATGAATTTTCCGGATCGCTGAGCACGGGAGCAGGGCGAGGGAGCACACGTGTAGGTATTCGAAGGAACGTTTATGTCTTTTGAACAAAAAATTCTGAATAAGGGCAATTTCACACGTCGGGAAAATATTTTTTGTACACAAATCGAGGTTTAACCGTCGACACCTGTCGAAAATAGAGATTTTCCAAGACGGTAAACTTGAGAGGGAGTTTGAACGAACCCACTCGTATTCCACGTCACTCACGCAACTTTTTTTGTTCTAATATTTGATTATTTTGTGTCCATGTGACACGACACGGCTATTTTCCATAACCCTAACGGAGTTATCTCAGAGAAAAGCCACGGACTAGGTCGTTTCAGAATAAATTACCATTGAATATGATGGATACACGTGACCTCATTACGTATGGATTAGCTTGAATAAGGAATGCTAACAAATATTACACTTAATCGATAATAATTTTCTTTGAGAGATTAGGGTGTTATGTAACAGTTGGTGAAAAATTTGTAGTCGGAATTTTTTAGCTTCGCCAGTCAAATCGCGCTCTATTTGCATTATCATTGAGGTCTAAGTGCAGTCGTAATGTATTCCGAGACAACTGTACGGTGAACAGCTGAAAAATGCGAATAGAGAGGCAAAAATTGTGCTTGGATATTTCAAAATAAACCAAAAATTCACCTCCACTTGTGTTACTTTCAGTCTTTCTAGGGGTAATACGTACTTGCTCTAGGGAAGGTGAAACGAATCAAAATAAGAACGATAATTCCAATTTTTTTAGTTAGCTGAAATTGATGACCAAATTATAAATTTCTAAGAATTTTTCTTTCTCGCCATATTCCCTCTAAAATTGAAATTACATTAGCTACATTTCATTGGACCATAGAATTCCATCCATCCATGAAATTTTGAAATGATAATTGGACACGTTGAGAAACATTCAATTGTAATTTTTTTTTCGGGAACATAAAAATTACCAGCAAAGAGACCTACGAATTGAGTTCCAAAACGTAAATTTCAGGGTCTGTTTCGGAAAATTTACTCACCGGCGCGAGCCCTATCATGGGTAGCCATGAGTCACAGTAAGGGGAATCTTTAGCAATATTGTTATGAATATTAATTCCGTAGTTCCATCAACAGATGTTCTTTTCCAAATCGATTGAGCTCCTTCTGCAGTTGTTTAGTTGCCACTCTTTTGTCTGCTCTAGTTGAGTTCCGGGTTGTTTCCCCGTGTCTTGCGTACTTTTTATCGTTTATTTAATAAATATTGTTTGAATAATTCTAGGGCTTTATAGATATTTTCTTGAATTTTTCGTGTTTTTTCAAGCATTTTTCAAGAATTTTTACGTTCTAGGGTATAATGATTCTTGAATAGTACATTTTGACACTAGGCCGTGAAGAACTTTTCTGGCGAATATGAGGCTACAGGACGAGCCGAAGGCGAGTTCTGTAATCATATGAGGCAGAAACACCGCCCACAGCCGTCGTGACAAAAAATTTTATTAGACTTTACGCCCTCTAGAAAAATTACGTGACTTCTCCGTACTTTTTACATTACAGATTTATTCCCTTCAATTCCTGTAAACATTCGCAGAATAAAATTCACGCAAGTAGATTGCGTAAATTGTTCCATAATTTTTATTGAATATTTCTCTTCGTGTGGTACTCAAATTGCTTTCTTGTACAGTCCATCAAATTTGAATTATCTTGTGTAAATAACATGTTAACTAAACAATCAATAAATAAATAATGATAACAATAAACAATTTTCTTGTAAAATAAATGGATGCCAAGGACATGAGAAAATTTTCATTCATAAATCGTTCACTTCCTGAAAGGCTGATGCTCTTTTATCGTTTTTAATGTCACGTACTTGTGCAAAAATAAAACAACCTGCCTCTCATATTCACCCGATCGATAAACCAAATCTTTCTATTTTCGTCTGAGAAAGTAAAAAGGGATGTTGCAGAGTAAATCACCGCAGATGAAAGAGGACAGAGAGCGTTAGAAAGCTCCGATGGAATCTTGTGGCTCCTCGTCCTCCCCCTTTGTAGAGAACCTCTATCAGAAGTTACTAAGAATAGTACTGGGTGTGCTTGAGCCGACGTCATAGGAGCCACAAGTAACCATCCCGAGGAGCCCCATGCAAACGCCCAAATGCTCTCCCCTGCACCCGGGAAAAGCATGAAGTATCGATCAGGAAATGATTGAGGCGTGTTCTTTAACGTTAGTTGCCATGTAAGACTAATCAAACCTCCCGGACTCATTACTCATTCTAATTTTATTCCTGAAAAATCTGTAGTACAACAATGGAATCATGATTGATTGCCCCGGAAAAATCAGATGCAGAGCGATTTATTTGACCCGCAGTCCAATCATCGACGAGCTCTCAATCAACTCTTGTTACTCCTCCCTCAAATGGTAATCCACCGATCTTAATTTTACATGTTTTCACAGTAACTATCAATCAAGTTGTGAATTTTGATTGGGGAATTATTGACAACTCTAGTGAATTTAACGTAGGGTAATTGAGGTAATAACAATTATTGGCGAATGGCATCAATAATTAAGAAGCTTTGGTTATAGCATTCAATCAAGTTGTGAATTTTGATTAGGAAATTATTGACAACTCTAGTGAATTTAACGTAGGGTAATTGAGGTAATAACAATTATTGGCGAATGGCATCAATAATTAAGAAGCTTTGGTTATAGCATTGTTCTATTGGTTTTATGTTCAATGCGATATTTAAGAAATTTATTATATGGATCCAATTATTAACTTCCCGATAAGAAAGTTATTGTTTATTATTTGGATTATTTGGAAGTTCACTATAAAATTAAATCATGATCAGTTGCCGTGGAAAATGTTATTCTGGCTACGGGAAATCGACAAAGAATTCCAAATAATTTTTTTTTGTTATTATGAGAAAATGATTGATTGGCCACACTTCAAAAAACACTTAAAAACTTCTTAACTTGCTTACTTACTATACCGACAGCATTGATGGTGTCTGATATCAACTCATCATAAATTGTGGTGACAAAAATTACGTGAAGAAAAATTTTATAGTGAAACGCGTTGCTGCGAGTGGCATTCGACATTTCAGAGTTTTTTGGCTTTGAAGACATCACTCACGTCTTCCCTCGAGAGTCAATTTTTATCACATGATTCCTATTTCGTCAATAATGATTTCGCAATTAATTCCGGCGAATACCTGCGAATAAATATCACCTTAAATTTTGTCTCCTGGCATTTCTGTGTCGCAGCGTCGCAATAAAAATTGTATGCAAAGCAATTTATGTGGCTCGCAGTCCAATTACCGAAGAGCTCTTAATACCTGCGCAATTCTCGCAATTCGTCCCCAAATGGTAATCGAATGATCTTACGACTTAGATAGCCGTCAATTTGTCTCCGCCAATGGGGGAACAATCGTCCATTCATCCATCCCACTGCATCCGATAATAATCAAATGCAACCGGCCACCCTAACGTTTCCATTTTCATCAGTTGGTCGCGAAAAAAAAAGGTCTCAAGTACGATAAAGTGAATGGGATAGGATGACAAGATGCCGGGAAGAAAGAACTTTCTCGGGGTAACAAAAAGAAAAAAAAATTGGAAAATAAAGAAAACGATTCCTCCTACGACAGAGGGAGAGGGGCGCCTGGACCGCGTGAGAAGCGGTCGACGAACTCTAACCAAGAGGAGCATGAGAGAAGAGGAGAGCCGAAACGTGCAGGCAGCCGTCCTCTTGGACATGGCGTATTTATACGTGCCTCTCGGTCGCTTTCGTTGCAGTCGTACATGCACATATGCCCCCCCTCCCCCCCCCCCCCACACACACACACAGCACATACATATTTTTCTGCGGCGGTTGGTGGCATCGGGATGCATAAGCAAGTGTGGTGTATTGCATCGTAAAAGAACCGCGCCAAGATTCACCCTGGCAATCGCGTGAATATTGTTTGGTTGATTCTTTTGTTTCGATTCAAGAAGAAATAACTTATAAATATTACCGAGAAATCATCATTCGGTGGGGAAAATATAAATGTCTTGCAATTGCTTTCGCACTTCGAGTGTCATAGCTTTTGTTATTTGATGGTACTTTTGCGTACAAAATTTGATCGATGGACATTTTTTCGATGACAATATCTGTTGGATTTCGAGTTGAATTATTTAGGGCCAGTTTTTGGTTTAACCTAACCGTGGTTGACTCGTGGTTAAGTTGAAGTTAAGACCCCCACCACTGAGGCCAGCCCATCAGAAATCTTAACCTTAACTATGAGTCAGTCAGCATAACTTTTAACATCAACCAAAGGAGTGGGAGTAATGCCATCATACGCAAAATGGAGGTGGTGGGGGTAGCATTTCATGTTAAAAGTTATGCTGACTTCAGTATATGACCGAGGTTTAACCATGGTTAGCTAAACCAAAAACTGGTCCTTAAACGTCTGTAAATATAATTAGTGGATCCTGGGGATAGAAATAAAGAACATAGTTGTAGGTATTTTTAACAATGCAAATTATTATTTCTGCCTAGATGGACCGAAAGTGGACATTCTAAGCTTGCTTCGCTCGGTTAGAAATGCTCACTTTCGTCCATTTTGGCAGAAATAGTATATTTCTCACCTAGGGAGGAATAAACTATTTAAAGTTTAGGATGACACTATAGAGTGGAGAGGTACTTCGCTCAATGAATGCTCGTTACTAATTAACCGAAAGTACGGTTGCTACCCGGGTAGGAATGAACGAGGGAAACAAGGTTCGATCAGGCTTGCTCCCGGGCTGACAAAGGTTGGGCGAGCCTCGACATCCAAGGTTGAATCAAGCTTGAACGAGCATTGAAAAATAACTATTTTGCCAAGGCTGGAGATAGCGGGAAATAATTGCATGAAAAAAAATTAGGCAGAGCTGGAGTTCAAGGAATTCTGTTGAGGCACAATCAATCCAGAGTTTAAGACGTACAAACGAAAATTTAATAAAAAAAAATGACTAACCGTGCATTTACCCTCGCAAATGCGTGAATATTGTATGACTGATTCTATTGTTTCGGCTCTGGAAGAAATATCTTATAAATATTACCAAGAAATGGTTGTCAACCACCGGTGGAAAATATAAACGTCTCCCAGTTGCTTTCACCACTTTGAATATTTCAAGAGCAGCTGGAGGTGAGCATTCAGGATACGATTGTCAAGAGGAGAGATTCATTTCCAATGGGTTAAGACGGAATATAAATAAATAAATAAAGAGGTGAGGGTCAGCGAGCATTTGCGGTCACGACTTTGGGAGAGACGAGAGGTAAAAAAAATTCATTCTGTAGACAAAACATCGTATACTTTCTCACCTGGCCTCAAGCGTGCGGGTGGAGTTTCTGGACTTCTCTCCTTCCCCTTCACCACACCCCCCATTCTCTCCAATACCTATGCTAATCGCGGGCGTATCGGTCGCCCGCATTGCCTGACCGAGGCTTGAAAGGAAGAAGTCCATGGGTAAAACCGCAGATCGAGTCTCACTAGTGTATTCCCACCAAATTATCGAGTTGGGATGAGGGAGGTGAATATGTGGGCCTGGATATTTGGAAATTTTTCTGAAAAGTTCAAGAACTCGTCCCTCGAGGGTTTAAGGCGAAACGTTTACGTTTGAATTAGTGAAGACAGAAAATTTAGATTGCATTATTTCGTGAGAATAAAAAATGGGGAGTTGATTTATCTAAATCTCGACTGCTGACTTTCGAAAGTCTTATTTGGAGAGCTGCAAGGACTGATGTATTTCCATAAAATAATGGAAGTATACTTTCTAAGAATAAGGGTTTTTAGGTATTCAAATTCACAGATAAATTTAATGTGAAAAAAAAATCTAAAAATGCAGCGAATCATTGAAATAGCCTATTATTCGGTCTATTTGTTTTCTATTTTTAATGCAAATTGAGGCACCTTGAGGTGCCATCAAAAACTCATAAGCATCGGAGGATATCCTCCCAGACCTTGCGGCCTTAAACGTATTCCCACTTATTTTTCTATTCAATTCTAGCCAACCGGCGATAACATATAGCGGCATTGCATAAGCAAAAGGTAAATAACATAGAACATTATACATGATAATTCTTTTTACGTAATTCCGAGAAATGATAGTAAAAATTGTGAAGTCGTTGGAAAGGTGACGCATCTTGGAGATTTTGCACTGAAATATCTTACTCAATCGGCTTGGAGGTCAACGGGTTGACAACATCGGGCCTCAATACCTCGTGATATCATTCTTGGTCTCGTGATCAGTGTAAACAGCAAAAAATCACGAATGACGAATTATGGTAATGAGACTCGTTAAAAGCAGCACAAAGTTTTTTTGAATTTTTTCTTGTGAATTACTTGAACACCTACGGCCTATTCTCACTGGAGAACGGAGAGACTAACCCAGCAAATATTTGCTTCCGTTGGGAGATAAATCATCCTGCAAGACACGTGGGAAGATGCAGGAAAGTTAGACTCATGTCGGTTTTTAATGGAATCAGTGGTTGATTTGTTGGGGGAAAGACGATTATAAATCATTTAAACTGTCGCACAATGTCTTTCATACGCAACTTGCCGGATCAAGGGATTGGTAATGCGAATGGGGCTGATGATGGGTGCGTGAAATAATACTTTTTCCAGTAAAATAATGGCAGATACCTGGGAGAGCTTTCTAACGCGTTGAACTCATGTGGTGAGATTATTTTCGTTGAAACACATATAATACCACGAGAGCTTCGAAATTATCGGATATTTCCCTCAAGGTTCGTTGCAAACAAATGAACGTGTCAAGTTTTCCAGTTTAAAAATCACG
>JAPYZM010003030.1:0-12144 GCA_030522845.1 Psyttalia concolor
AAAAAATATATTGGAGAGTCCAGATGTGCAATTAAATTTTAAATGCTTGAAAGGAAAATTGTCACACACCCAAACCTCCTCTGGAGGGAAACTGGTGCCATCGTCGTCGCTGCTGTGTCTCTCTGAGCTCTCCTCCTCGGTCCCTAGGAGCTGTCTCTGCTCCTCCGACACCAGAAGACCCTGCCAACTCCCCGAAGCAGAGTCTAGGATCGTTTCTGACCCTAGGAGGCCGTCAATTCGCTCCTGGGTGACACTGTTGGTTGGAGTTGGAGAGTCGGTGCTGCCTCCAGTCTCCCGGGGGGACTCAGCATCACTCTCACTTTCTGTCGTACTCTCTGGCAATCTTGACATTATTTTCTGGGACTTTGAGTCCTCGTCTCCTGATGTTGGCCAGGAAAATCGCGGCAGGGACATTATCATTCCCAGGGAGTCTGGAGTCAAGTCTCTATTTATGTCGACGCCTGAGGAGTAAAACAAGAATTAAGATCTCTGATTGAAAAATTATTCGCGAAGTGGAGGATTTATTTCTATCTCAATTTATTGGAGATCTTCCCTCAGTTCCTTTTTTTTGTGGTTTTCGGGATTATTTCAAGATTTTTTTAACCGAAAGAGGAGCTCAACTGGAGAGATCAACTAAAATTATTTTTCCACGTCCAAAAAAAATATAGAACCCATGGAGAGAAAGTTTAAAATCAATTTGCCCACTTCGCAAATAATCCTTGATCCACAAAAAAGCCTGAATAATTGATTTCCCTCGGAGAATTTCCGTAAAAAAAATTATTGAACAGGTATTAGTAAGGCAGTGATTTCGGGTTGGATCGAGACCTGATTGATGAGCTGCCACTAGCTTCAGGGAACAGTAGAACTGCTTACGACCCATGTGAATATTCGATTTTGGGCCTGAACATATTTCTAGGATTTTTAGGGTCACCTCGCGGGGGAGATTTGCGGAGCGATAGAGCTCGGCTGCTGTTAGGACTGGAACGTTATCGGGTGAAGAACTGTCACAACAGTAGACGTATATGTCGTTGTAGTAACGCAATTCAGTCTCCGTTAGTTGATCATTCACTTCGGATATCAGTTCCCAATTCATTTTTTAATTTCACGGCACTCTCAATTTTTTGAGAGGGGATTATCACAATTTTTTTGGGGGAGGTAATAACAGGGGATTAGTCGGTGCTGGTTCAACTGGAGTTGGATAATTTTTTTGGAGTTCTGGAGTGCTCTTTTGTAGCCGAGAATTTTTCTGTTTCGAGGACGGGGGTTGGGGCTGCCGAGGGGGTTTCAGATTTTTGGGGTTTTCCGGGGTTTTCACGATTTTTTAGACTTTCACGGGGTTCCAGGGAGCCTCGGACACTACACGGCCGCCATATTGCTTTTTCACTGTCACCGGCTGCAAGCGACGTCTGGCGGATCGCGGTTTCAGGGGGATTTTTGATTCAAATCGCCAAAAGTGAAACGCAAAACCGAAAATGCCTTTTTCCCAGCAGTCCCAAGTTCCTGAGAAGGTCTATAATCGGCTGTCTGCGGCGTCTAAGTATCAAAATTGATAGGAAATTTACTCAGGACTCGAATGGAATTTAATTGAGAACACTATCTCTAATATTTTTCTAGTTATCGCCAAAAAACCATCTCCAGGTGAAACTCGAGATGAATACCCATGGATTTCTCTGCGTCTTCCAATGAACGAGGGAATCATTGGTACCATAAAATTCCTAATAATAACGTTTCGATTATCAGTAAAAATTCTAGAAATTCATTTACATGTCTTCATAAAATGTTTATTACTGCTCTTCGAGCCCATAACCAGGGGAAAAAACCAGCTCTCGGATGAGGAAATGAAAAATGCAAATGGTTCTATTTTCTCTCACAATTCACTATTTCCACTAAATTCCGCACTTTCGCCCGGATATACTGGCAACCCAATGACCCACTCGTGAAACTATTCTTCTATCGAAAAACGCACTTTTATCTGAAAAAAAAACATGTGGGCATGACCAATAACAAATACCCGCATAAAGTCCCGAGAATATGGATTGTCCCTTCAAAAATGTCGTCAGTTCCATATTCACCTCCAACGAATCACCATGTGGACACTAGTGACAATTTTGTTTTTTCTGCTCATCGGTCAACGAAATGGTAAATATAATTATCCAATTTTGTGCCTAATTAAATCCATTTTTCATTTTGCACTGAATATCATAAAAAAATAATAATTACCGAAAACGTTCTCTAGTTTTTCTGGAAAGTTTATTAAAAATCACTCCTGAACGACTCCCTTGCATTTGTTCATAAATTTCTCTCTTCAGATTCCCTGAAAAATATACTTAATTAATTGAATGCAGGTAATTAATTATTAAATTAGTAAATTTTCTTGGCAAATAATTTTTTCCAGCACTAGCCTCAGTTTAAAAAAACACCGAAAGTTGGCTCACTTCCTTTTACTCTCGATCTGATCGTTGATTTCAATTTCTTCGCAGGTGTCGAAGCCCAAGAATCCAACGCAACAAAATTGTTTAACAAAACTGTAATTCCACCCTCTCGTGTACGACCTCAACCGATGGTTCTCCCCCAAAACGACACTCGCCTGAACTCGCCGAGAAATCCCCGATTTTTCTCGGGCCTGTCCTTCCTGACTGGCCTGGGGGTGGGCCAGATCGCCGCACTAGCCTCGCTGGACCCCAGCGTCCACCAACTAGCGAACTATAGCATCATCTCCAGATTATCAACAACAACAAAATCACCTCTGGCAGACGTCGATCTCAATTTCGGCTCGTCCGATTTTTCTCCATTCGCCAGCCTTCCACCGCCGAGCGTATACAGCTCAAATTATCCTTACTCCCTCGCAATCTATACAAACGTCCTCCTGAACAAGACTCTGAGGTCTGTCCAAGAGGTCCTTGAGGAGCTGAAGGCCCAGTTGTTGCGAAAGGAACCCGTAAATGACCAGCAACTCCCTCCGTCCCCGGAAGAAGGCGAGCAGGTGGAGGCTGAGGGATCGAATGATGTCATTGATTACAAAAACAAGGATGATTACCTGGTGGTCAATCGGACGACCCTGATGGACATCGTCAAAGCCTCCATTGCCGAGCAAATTGTAAGAATTTTGTTCTCCGTTCTCGGGCATTTTTGGTTGTGGATTACAAATGTTTTTTCGTAGGATCCCTCGCGATTTTTTACATTTCTAGAGTCTATTTTCATATATCCAATTTATTTCTCTTGAGGGGATGTTCAATGGACGGGGAAGAATAATTAAAATCCAACAACTCTCTCCACTTCCTTACACTCAATTAGTTCATTAAAATTGGTGAAATAATGCTCGAATGATCTTCAGGAAAACCCCAACCAAGTTCTAGTGAGGCAGGCCAAACCAGCACCACCATCAACCACGGAATCCCCTATACCTCCTGGTACTGACAACGACCCAACCACCAATATCACCGATGGACCCAGCAACATGACAGCCTCACCAATCCCCCCAACAACTTGGCAACAGTCGAACGGCTGGTACTACGGAGGTCAGTCCCAGAACGTCTCTGGAGTTGACCTGACGCAAGCCTACGGCCCTCCAATCCAACCAGTCTATCCCGTTTATTCCCCCCAACCTGAAATTTATCCAGTCTCACCTCCGGTTTACGCACCAGTGTCATTCTACCAAGACCAACGTCCCGAATACTACGAAACTTATCCCGGCTCTACTGGGAGCGTCAATGGCATCAGCGAGGCCTATCCTTACTACGATCACTTCGGGAGGAGCAGGAAAGTCTCGTCGAGGGAGAGCAAAGATCTGGAAGGTTTCAAACCCTCCAGGAAAATCTAAACATTTTTTACATTGTCTTTTCTACCTATTTTTTATTATAAAAAATATTCTACGGTTGCTAATACCTGTTTCTTCTACGTTCATTGATTGATGAATTATTAATTTAAAGTAATTGTACAATGGAATTATTTTTGCAACAGTAAAAACTGCATGAGTAATGATATCTATCAACAAAAAAGGAGCTTCAAGCTTTCAATTTCAATTTTATTCATTAGTTAAAAAAATCTAATCATTTACTGGAGTGGAAAATAATGAGGGTTATCAGTGCAACTAGAGATGCAAACAATTGTGGGCTCGTGACGATGGGGAATTGGAGATATGGGCATTTGTTCCAATTGGATAATTAATTTATTATGAAAAATAACTTCGATGAAATCGATTCCGGGTATTTTCATTCCACTATTTAACAATGAGGATCAGTAACGCAGGTCTAAACGGTCTATTTGTACAATTGTTCGGTGACTTGGGCAGATGTCAGGTATTTCAAAACCTCGTGCGACATGAGCTCATGAGCTTCTGAATCATCCTCAATCACCCAAGGCAATTGATCGTAAAAAACTCCATTATTCTCATTCATAAAACGACTGATATATTTCTCTATTTCATTCCCTGTCATTGATCCCTCCAACAGCGGCTGTCATTTTTCAAGATTTCACTGTCTAAAAGTCGAATAAATTGCTGGTAAAAAAGGTCAAGTTGAGTATTCAGCGAGAATAAACTAAAAACAAAAGATTGAATAGATTCTTCTATTTAAAATACACGTGAGCATGTAAAGTAGTTGACTGATTCTGTCAGTCAGTGTGCCAATGAGAAACGTTGTTAATTCCATGGAAAAGTACACTTTATTTTCGGACCACATTGGGGGGAACCTGGGGCTCATCTATTTACAGAATACTGTCTCTAACGTCACTGGACGAGCTAGCGAAGAGATTCATACTCCTATCCGATCTATCCCTAATATACAACAATTATCTTACCATCCAATCCAACGAATGCCCTCCGCACAGATTACACGAGTTAAACAATACTTAATTACTCCATTTATAAATAAATATTTCAATATACTTTGTCCATTAATTATTATTTCCTTCGATTAACTATTGAGTTCACACCCTAGCAAGTACATTTCAATTACTTTGACCGTATGAACATTTTCTTCCATTTTCTTTTGTTCTTCCGTTGGTCTCATTAACGACAAATTAAGTTTGTTAAAACTGTTAAATTTGTAATCAAAGATTTTAAGTTCGGTTGTAAGTTCCCTCGCGACTGTCTCTGCAGGTTCGCCTGTTCCGTGGGGATTTCAGGAGACCCAAAGGAGTTAGCATTCCCAATCCAAGGGCGTTCGATTCCTGAGCAGATTCCCTATCGACTCAGGTACTCCAAAGCCCCAGGCCCTCGATTTCCTCATTTTTAGGGCATCTGGAGCTGCCCGGAGAAGACCTCGCGGTTTCTGCTCGGAATAATTATTATCGTTCAAATAATTCCCATATTTCAATTTTAATTTTTTCAACAGCAATTATTGTCAGGAGCAGTCATTTGCATATTTTCCAGGTGTCACAGGGATCTGGGGGTCTCATCTGATCGTCGAATTTCCCGTCCCTTTAAAGAAAAGGAGCACATTCAGAAGCTGGGGGTGAATGCCCTCGCATTTCCGGCCCTTAAATGTTAACTTGTTCGTTTTTTTCATCTCCCCAATAGAGACTGAAGTTTGCCTCTTCATCGCTGGGATTTTCGCGCCCCTCTCTTCAACTCTCCCTCTTTGTCTTCTTTATTTTGTTTCAAAAATGTCTTTTTTTTGGACTCTCTCTCTCTCTCTGTCTCTGTCCTTTCCTCTCTCCGGTGTAACCCGAAACCCAATAGGCCCCCGGACGCTCAGCTTCTAGGACACTTCAGAAATGGGGGAATATTTCCTGTGGTGTTTTGGAGCGCACGAGCCGGATGGGATGAAAACCGCAAATTCAAAAGAAACACCGGACAGGAGTACTCGTATTTTTTTACAATTGCACGTATCATTTTCGCCAATTTCCCATCGTTATACCGACCAAATGTGAATATTTCAACTTCACCTGAAAATTGGAAAGAGAATTTTTCATAATTTTCTCGTTGGTTTCACTACAAAATTTCATGTAATCCATTGAAAACTCGGGAGAAGTCGAGCAATTGAAGAAACGATTTTCCACCCCCCAAATCGTTAACAATAGCTTTGATAACTGATCAGCGAAAGATGTACTGATACCCTCCCTTAAATCGCTGTCAATCTTCCCCTCGAGTCATCGGCCATTCCAAAAATCAATGCTCGCAGGAGAGAAAATATTACCGATAAAAACGAGTGTCGGCATGGCATTCAAGCGTATAAGACTTGATTTGAGTCAATTGGAGTCAAATGGAAGAATTAATATCAATTCTGCTGAATAATTGACTCATCTCAAGCTAAAGTCTTTTGAATCGCATCTAAAAATGGATCTCACGTGAGGGACTCAATCTCCTCCGTTACCTTAATTTGAATCGAGTCAAATGGTCGACTCGACTCAAACCAAATTAGACTTGATCGAAGCCAGTGATAACGGCATGAATTAAGTCAATACTTGGCCTAATCCAGTCCGACTTGACTCAAACCCCTTTGAATCAACTCGGAAAATCCCCTCTCAATTGACTCATGTCGGTTTTGACTTCGTCTGATCTCCATCACTGCGAGCTTGACTCGAGTCATGTCCCCGACAGGCCACGAAGTAAGACAATTTCCCCTGAGTCATTCATTGACTCCAACCGATTTTTCCAACTCACTTTGACTCAGCCGGATTTTTTATCGCCCCGGGAACGCCGAATGCCATTTCTTTCGTATCTCCAATCGAAATAAGACAATGACCAAAGGAAAATGTTTTTTTTTTCGCGTGAAAACTTTTCAAGTGTTGCACGTGGTGTACAATAGGCAGTCCCTACCGGTATATTACGGGGATGTGAAAAGAGAAAGAGGAACGCATGTGCATGGGCCAAGTGTATGGGTGAAACGTGTCGTTCGAATGGGGAGAAAAAAAAAAGAAAAGAGAGAGAGTCAGGGAGAGAGGAGTTGGTGTATGCCTGGAGACAGCTGTGGGGCAGCTGGCAGCGCGTGCCACAAACCTATGGGGTCTCCAAGCGACTCCTCTCCACCCGAGCTAACTGTCGGGGGGTATCTTCATATTATTCTATGATGATTTCACTCCTAAAATTTAATATTCCTCATTTTGTCTCCAACATTCCCCCGTCCCCAGTTGTTCATAAATTTTTTACTCTTCAGTGCGATTAGTAAATCGCTATTACCAAATTTGTCGGAAGACCGGGGCCACCCGATTTCGGATTTATCGGGATATTTTATTCTCCAAAATTTATGGGGGAAAATTTGGGGGGAAAGGAAATTGGGGAGTGGGATTGAGGTGATGTTAAACCGAGTAACCAAACATAAGGTCGAGTTTTTCTTTTCTCGCTTCGTTGAACAGCTGCCATCGGGTGTATGCCCGAAACGATAATTCCAACAGCTGATGTTCCTGCCGAGCGTATCGAGACACGGCATTCAGCACACACGGGCCCACAACTCTTTAATTTTTGTTTTGTGGGGTATCGAGGAGGAATGAAAATTTATTTTCTATGATAAAATCTAGGTTGACTCTTGTGAAATTATTTACCTAATTATACTGCCTCTGCCCCTAGCGCCAGCAGGAGCTGGAATATGGCGTTTCTGGGGCCTCGTTGGGGTTGGTGGGCCTTAAAATATCCTCAGGAATCCGTAAATGACCTCATTTTTCATCTGCTGGCAACAGGAGCTGAAGGAAAGACCGAAAACCAAACCTCCAGTTCTTCGTTGGTCAGCTCCAAGTGTCTTAAGCTTAACAAATCGAATTCCTGGGGCTTGTGAGTACCTTAATCGATAGAAAACTTTCTCAGGAATCGAATGCCGTTGGATTTGGACCTCTAACTCCTTCGGATGTTGAGAAATCTGCAAAAAACTGAAGTCATATCAAACTATTCAGTCAAATTAATAAATTACTCAATTAATTAACATTCTCTTTACTCCAGCGGCCACAGGAATCGAGTAGACAATTCCTGGGCCTTCATGGGCCTCCCAGGGTACTCATGAATTGATGAATGTGTTGATGAATTGACTGATAGTGGAATATTTGTGGAAGTTTTACTGACAAAAATGGGGCTCGTGTCATGTTGGATTGTATTATTTTTTTAATGGAAAATATGTTAACAAAATTTTGATCGTCGTGAATATTGGCAGACAGATTTCAACGGGGATGGAGGGGCACGTCTGGATGGTACGAGACGAGTGTTACCGTTTGGCAAGAATAGAAACGAGAAACCAGAGACGGGGCCAGTAAGAGGTAGTTTATAGATTTTACGTCGCGACGTAAGTGTAAGATACAATTCATACAAATCGACTTTGAATTTCTCTCAACGACCCTCAACATAAACAATTCCAAGCCGTGACATTATTTTTAACATTCGGAGTAACAAATTGTGTCAACAATTTGATAATACAACAATACCGTTGTCTCAGCGGGGGCGAATTGCGATCGAAAAAAAATCTCTGTACGTCTGGACTTTGAGATCTCATTGTTTTGAGCTTTTGCACTGGACGAACAATAAATAAACAATATTTTTGGCTTAATTATGAGCTTTGAGGCATAATTAATCAACAATCTGTGATAAATCTCAGTCTAATGGCCCTCAAATTGACAAAAATCGATCGATCTCTTCTTTTTAAAATGGCGGAACGTCTAGGAAAAACGATAAAATATTTTTACTCACAGAAATTGATTAAAAAATCATTAGAACACGTGGTTAATGCCCTCCGACGCAGTCTGCGAAGGACCTACCGAAGGGACTGCCTCGGAGTTTGGTGGAAAGAGCAGGGAGATTGAAAAAAAATAAAACGGAAAACAAAAAGGCCAAGTGAAAAAAAAAAAGTCGCACGAAAGAGAGCCGAGTGCTAGAGGGGTAAAAATGTACAGTGATGTGGGAGAGAGAGAGAGAGAGACTCCTGCATTCTAGCCAATGAGAATCATCGCCCCAGGAGGCACTGACGAACCAGGCGTTCTCGAGCCTGCAGCTGGCGAGTGCTCACAACGGCATTCGCACGTGGATCTTTGTCCGTGACGGTTGTTAGTACAAACGCGCGCGTTTTCATTCACAAAAATCCAAAAAATCAAGTCGTGCGTTTGGGTAGAATACTTGACACTATTATTATTTATTCATTTACATTGACTCGGGATAGTGAGGATAATTATTATATTAATTTTTGGTTCCTTTTCGCCTGAGTGAGGGGACATTTTCCAACGAGTCCGGCACGTGAAACGTAACGCCTGTGCCTCAAGCTAAATTTGTTCCACAAATAAAACCAAGTAACAAATAAATATATAAGGAGTAAAGTGCCCCTGGGATTTTATTTACTGTCAATAGGTGGATTTAGTGTGAAATTATTTCTTCTATTATTTTATTGGTGTGATTGGAACTAGTGAATTTAGGTGAGTGATGGCTATCGTTTTACTTGTTTTGGAGATAACGGAGATATTGAGACAATTGACGATCGTATTTTTATTGCCCCCCCCCCCCCCCGGGGGTCGGCTTTGTGGGGATGATCAGAGGATGCCGTTGCTTTGCTCTAGACCAAATAATTATTCAGGTGTATTGATCAGTTTGGCACTGGAGTCATTAGTCATTATTCGAGGGACCAAATGACGTGACAATGTAGGGAAAATGCTGGGAATGCAATGGGCGCCCACTACAGCAAACAAATATGACTCAATACGTCGTAATTTTCTGGGTATTCAGGGGAAAATAAAATCCAGGGGATATATTCCGGGGGGCGACACACACTCTGGAAATTTACCATATATTTTGCAATGGCCAAATTCATTTCTCAGGCGATTAATATTTATTGGCAGTGGTATCTCACTTCTCAAGTACTCTATCACGATTTCAAGGAGTCCAGAGGCACATGCGTAGCTTCTGATGTTTATTAATAAACTTGAACTCCGCTGATCCTCGAATTTCATCGATGAAACCCCGCGAAATCGCTGGGAAATCCCCGAAAAATCGGATTCCATTGCAATTGACGATTGGAACCACTCCCAAAAGTTTTGACAAATTGAAAAATTTTTCTTGCACATGATAAATAAATAATATAAATTCCCCATCGTTCTCTCCCCAAGAGCGCAAGTCAAAATAACCGAAAACAATTTTTCAATTCTTCAGATTCATCAGTTTCTCAAAAATCAATTGCTCCCAAAATTTCAAGACCTCAGCCTCAAATTCCATTTTTACCACATCATTTGTTATTTAACCCTCAACAACAATTCCATATTTCAATTTCATCATAAAATACCTCTTAAAATTGTCACGACTTTTATTTTCCACACGCATCAGAAATTAATGAGTTGGAATTCCTTTTGGGACGCAATAGACTAGAATTTTGTGCGACGAAAATCAGATTCTCCTCTCCATTAAGAAAAAAATTCGTCAGTCGTCTAAATTTCCCCGATATTTTGACACCCAACGAATTTTCCTGACCACCCTCTCGCCGGAAAAATCCCCCCCCCCGGGTTGCATTCGTAATTCGTTGAGCCCCCTCCCCCTCCCCCAATCCCCTCGGGTTTTTTTTGTTCAACGGGTCGGGTTTAGCCGCACGAGTAGAGCCCCCATGTGCTCTACCTGAAACTCCGCAAGACCTACGAGACTACCGTACAACCCCCTCCCCCCACTGTACACAATGATCGGTTTTCATAATAATAATAATAATGGTACGTTTGTGCACCGGTTACTGCAACGGCATAGGGCGCTCCAGCTGCCATCGCACATTTTTCGTTTCTGTTGTGGGCCCCTGAAACTTTGTTGTATGCCCCCGCTGCCCCTCCACTCGCCCCATATGGGGCGGGGGGTGGAAATAAAGGGAATCCCCTCCCCACTACGCTCGTACGTCTTACCTCGTGTGCCAAGGCCATTGGTAAATTATTTTTCATCATTTTTTTTTTCGACTCTGAATGGGTTTTCGGGTGATGTATGGATGGATTAAGGGAGAGGGGTCAATTTTGACGAGGAGCCTTGGGGATTTTTCAATTACACGGGGGGAAATTTACGGGAAAAATTACGGTTCTCCAGATTACTCGCTGATTATGAAATTCGTTCGCGCGATTTTTTTTGTAATCGGATTGAAATTATTCGGTTTTTTTGCTGGAGTGACGCAGGTCTGGGCAATCAATTGTAATTGCAATTAATTTTATGTATTATTAATTAGCTGGGGTCGAGAATATTTGACAGGAATTTTTCCTCAGACACTGGAACACGTGGGGAATGAGATTTTTGGCGGGGAAAAATCAGTTGCAATTATTTCGGCGATTACTGATAAGCTAATTATTTTTAATTTTATTAATCGGTGGAGTAATGTTCACTGAAGTTATGGGCGTTGATTTTGTTATTAAAAATAACTCGTTGGTATTATAAAGAAATTTGTTGTTACGTAGGGGCTCTTATGGGATTTATTTTCTAATCAGTAAGGCCCTCGGAAACTGCAGTTCTTGAATGTTTAATAATTTTCCTCCATTTTATGCAAGCGAGTCATTAACGTAATGTTTACGCCATGAATTTATCGATCCTCGGAAAAATCCAATGCCAAAAGTTGAATCCCGATAAATATTGATAATTATTGACAAAGTTGTCGAGCTCAGTAGCCCCAGTTCAATTTCTAAAAACAAAAAAAAACATTTCAATGATGCACTGCCCTTGGGATGCACACGGGAAAGGGGTATTGCGCATGGACTGTCCAGCAATAACTCATGATTATGTCAACAATAGTTTTATTTCTATTTCGCCGGGGAGTTTGCGCCACTCATTGTCCTTGATATTTTCCTGATGACTTTGTCCATGGATATTTATAATTTTTCGGCTTCTTCAATTTAGTCTTATTAATTCATTTATCGTTTTATTCATCGATAACAGGCCAAAATTTACAGAAATAGTACAGAAAATAGTATATTTCGTAACAAGTGAAAAAAAATGATTTTGTGATTTAATGATTTTTTTTTTACTTTCTCACGAGTTACGAACATAATTTTTCATCTCAATGTGTCGAAATAGTATATTTCTCACCTAAGGAGGTAAAATGAAGGCTCCGTTATTTTATTTTCCGTGGTGAGAAAAAGTACTTTTATGCCATAGGTGCCCGTAATCACGCGATTCTAACCTCACTCCGCTCGGTTAAATCGCGGATTACGGGCACAATGACATAAAATATTGTATGGAACTTGTGCGTAATGGTGTTTTTTGGCTCGTGGGATTATAACACT
>JAPYZM010003031.1:0-12143 GCA_030522845.1 Psyttalia concolor
AGCCCATATTTAGTACTTCACAATAGACCACAAAAAATCCCGATTCGTCCTCTTTGGTTTGCTAGATAAATGTCCCAAAATGAAAACTCGATTTTTGACAAAAAAATTTGAGCAGAAAATTGTTCTTTCTTGCAGAAAATAAGCCCATAAAAAGCCCGTATACCTACAACAACCCGCCCCCTTTTGAAGATCACGAGAAGGCATCAGCGGGAGATGTTGAGGATGTCGATGACTCAGAAAGATTGGATTCCAGTGTCTGACACGACTTTCATTTTAAAATTAGTGAACCTGCTACTGAGTATCTCTCTTTAATTGAAGAGAGATCGTCGGTCCAAAAAAATAAAGAAACTGGGGTGGAAACTGTTCGATGCAGATTAAAAGGCCTCAATGGTTAGAAAATACTTCATTTTGAAAAATTTTCGACGGTCGAATTTTTTTTATTCCGAACTTTTTATTTCA
Source organism: Psyttalia concolor (assembly GCA_030522845.1). Classification (NCBI taxonomy): domain Eukaryota; kingdom Metazoa; phylum Arthropoda; class Insecta; order Hymenoptera; family Braconidae; genus Psyttalia; species Psyttalia concolor. The sequence continues at coordinate 460 of JAPYZM010003031.1, forward strand.
ATTGATTAGCACCCAATTAAATTCTCAATTTTTCTAGGAGGACAGAAAACTTATATTTTTTCCTTTCGTTTCAGAAATAGATAATAAACATTTAGTGATTAGAAGTGAAAAAAAACATTGAATCCTATTTTACCTACCGCAATAATTTGCAAAGTCAAATTGCAATTTGTGCAGAAATAAAAACAAATTTCATGAAATCATGAACATACAACATTTCGTATAATTTGATTAACATAACTTCTTAATAAATCAATCCTAAATTGAATGCTTTAAGAACATTTTTCAGATTTTCTCTTTTTTTTGTTTCTAATTCGCATTCAATTATAGGGACAGTCTGACATTCATTCTTAGAGTTCTATAAAATTTCCGGCTGTGTTTATCTCGACGGAGATCATAATTTTTCTACTGAACTACTCTTTTAATTGGAGTGTTCGATTATTTGTTGTTGCAATCATTGAAAATACTTCTCAACTGGTATTTATATAATCTCTTCAATGCTCGTCCTGAAAATATGAGAATTTTTAATTACGACTCTATAAATATTAACAAATTAATTGCATCATAATGTCGCAGATAAATATATGGATTGGGTGGTGGGGAAATGCTGGGAGAATGCACGTACACCTCATGGATTCCTGGCTCGTTGGAACACAATCAACACGGATTTGTCTGCTCACTTTGTTGGCGTTTGTGGATGTGGATCGGAGTTGGACTGCGTGATCATGGTTGATAATAATGTCATGACTATGGAGTGCACGGCCACGGTTGGTTCTCCATCAGAGCCATGTTCCCTCCGACCAGTCCGAGGTTCAAAACGTGAAGAATGGGGAGCCAAATTGTTAAAAATGCGACCCAAGGCTTTCCAAGTGGAGCTTGCAGGTGAGCTCATGTATGAGGATGATCCCTGGCCAGCTCTTGTACCCACAAAACAAGTTCTCAGATCTATTCGTCACGAGGCTGTGGCTAAAACTTATCGCCATAAAAATCCTTTGAGAGCATTAGAGATATTGCAACAGGGCTCAATGGCCAATGAAATCACATTGATTAATAGTAACCCTCTGATGGTGTTCTATTCAACACACGGCCAACAAAAGCTGTATAAGAAGCTTGCCCTGGAAGGTCCTCTCTCGGTTGCCATTGATAGCACCGGATCCCTGACTCTGCCTATCAGAAGACCTGATGACTCCCAATCAGGAGCGATTTTCTTATACAGCGCGGTTATACGCACAGATAAGTGCCAAGTAGCAGTGGCCCAAATGTTGAGTGAACAACACTGTACACGAAACATTCTTCTGTGGTTGAATAATTGGATAAAAGGCTTAGCATTGCCAGCTCCAAGCGAAGTCGTGACTGATGGCGCTACAGCTCTGCAAAGTGCCGGCATACGAGCGTTCACATCCTATGCAACAATTAATGAGTATGCGAATTCATTTTTGAAAACGCAAATACCAACGTCGTGTTGGATAAGATCTGATGCAGCCCATTTCCTCCAGACTTACGTAAAAGAGCTAAAAGATGTCAGACCAGAAGTAGCTCAATACTACAAAACTGGCATTGGTCAATTGATAGTGTGTTGTAGAATGGATCTCGCAGAAGCCATCATCCGTTCACTGCTAACAACATCACAGAGTAAATATATTGGAACAAATGCAAATGGCACAGACTCCGCTGCTCACAAACAGCGAACGATTCTCATACAATTGTTCCAGGATTCGACTTATACAGTGGACTGCGATTCATTAGGAGAAACAAGCAAAACAGCAAATAGGGATAAAGCCACATACTTTAAATCCACAGACGACTCTCCTTCTTCATCAAGTTTGTGGTGGGACTGGGGAATGAAATTGAACTCATCCGTCAAAGCGGAAATCGACATCGCACCAGGTACCGAACGCAGTGCATACTATCTACCAAAATTCGCCAATAAACTACTCGAGGATCTGAAAAACCTTCCAATGTGGAGTTGTGTATATCGTCACCGGTTTAAAAGTGGAAGAATCCCTGCAACGAGTTCTCAAGTTGAGAATGAGTTTTATCAAATAAAACATATCACGATGAGGAACCTGCCAAGGACTAGAGTTGATCGATTCGTCGAAATACAGGGAAAATACTACAATAACCTGATTAACTTGGATAATGCCTAACACAGACGTGGTGAAATAACTCAGTTGCAGCAAAACACGCACATTGAATGTGAATCAGTCCTAGATGATATTCCAGCACCTCCGACTCCCACAGAAAAGTCTTCAGAGAAGCCAATGAATATTCACTCCACCAAATGTCCGGTTTGCTTGAATGGAGATTTTCCAACGGGAGCTCATAAGTGTGTAAGTTATAAAATTTTTGGTGCTTAATTTTTTGTTTTAAATGATTGAATTACTTATTGTTCATTTTTTCAGGGCTGCGGAAAGGCTATTCATATCAATGACGAATGCTCAGTATCAATTGGTGATGAAGAAGGATATGGCCAGAAACGCAGATGCTTTGAATGTGCTACCAGGATGAATGATCCTAAGGGTAATGCGACTGAGCTTGTAAGTATGAATCTCTTTATTTTAACCTTTTTTCCTTTTATGGTAACAGACGAAATAAATTTTTACAACATAAATAATTTCAAATTAAAAAAAAAGGTTTTTAGTTTCGTAACACAGATTTCAAAATTGATATCTTCAATGATTCACTTTAGAAAATGACTTACAAGTGTTGATGAAAAAATATAAATGACACGTATCACTTATATATTTTTTTTACCATGCATCTCGATACTTTCTTTAGAAATTATGATTTTCGAAGAATATTGGGGATAAACAATATACAGACTGTTGCTAATTTTTAAAATCATAATATCCGTTGGTAAATAATTTTGTTCGCACATTGAGAGAAAGAAATCGTGCAATAGAATAAGATTCTTGGATATGAAAACTTCTCATAAGTTCATATAGTTTGGGTTATAGCCAGAACTCGAGGCATGGAGAGAATTCATTCATTCCTGAGCTGATTATTCCTCATCTTCAACTGAAGAATTATTATTTCCGTGCCACGACCACCACTCACTAAGGCTTGAACTGATGTATTTTCCATAATTTCATATATTTTGCATTACATATGAATAGTTCATTGGCTTTATTGGGACTTGAGAATTTTCGAATTGGCAATTCATACATCCGAATTGTATTTTAAACGAAAGAATCATTTCATACCAATGATTTTTTTAAAAATCAAGAATACATTATTGCTCCGTAATTGCATAAAAAAAATTCTAAATTCCAAATTTTTTTCCTAAATTCTAGAATTATTAGTTGGGAACTTGAATGCAGCTAGAATCTAGGGATAAAAAATAATTTTAGAAAATCAGTAGATGAAATTGACAGGTATATCTTCTTGAGGAAAGAAATATTTTCACAAATACAAGTTTAGAATAATGATTCCTAGAATTTAGTTTAAAAAATGACATAAAATTCATTACGAGAATTTGAAATTGAAGGTTTATTTTAAGGAAATTTATTAAACGAAGAATAATACCGATTATTTTTGGAATTCTTTCCATAAAAACAATCCAATGTAATGGTTGACTTTATCGTTCTTTGCAGACTAAATCTAATCCTGATTAACTGATTTATTTCATGATTTTTCTCTCTGTGTGCACCTCATCAAAAATTATTTTATATTCTTTAAATTATCAAGTGATCTCTACATTTTTCACCATAAAATATTAATTCTTTCCTATTGGCTATAAACATATGAACAAATAACTAATCAATTTAATTTTATGAATTTCTTCAACTTGTCGATAATTTTCATTCCATGATTTCTTATTTAACTTGGTATAAACTATCTTGGACATTTCAATAACGTTCCTGTCGTTGAATATCGACACATCCTTAACAGGGAGAATTGGAAATGGAACCAATAGTAAATTTGTGATTTCGGCGAAGCAGTATCTTTCTCAGTCACTTATTATTATAATCATAAGCAATTTTTGCAACAAAAAGTATCAAATATTTATAGGTAAATGAACTTCGTCCGGCTGCAACCAACACTGAAGGAATTAACCTCAGGAAAAGTACTTTGAGAGGAGAGCAACCGTCCGTGGCACAGGATGCCAACTATATTAGGAACGCTGAGACCCATTGTGAGGTTCGAAAATCGTCCTCTGCAAGTAAATATCGAGGCATCTACTTTCGCGATTCATACTCCGCTCAGCAATTTGAATTAAAAAGTTCCTTGTACAAAATTCCTCTCCTGAAGAGCGGGGACGAACAATCATTGCAGGCTGTCCGGAAAGAGGGAATCAAATACAATCTACTACGGACCGACACATTTGATTCGTTATTCCATCTCACATTGGTAACAGCATTTGATTCAAAAGATTTCTGCGAGGAGGTAATTGAAGCTTCCGAAATGAATAATCAATTCCTAAATCTCGTCAAAAAAGTGAAGATGACTAAAAAAATTAATGCAGGAGTCTATCAAGATAGATTGAATATTTTGTTAGATCATTTCAAACACACACAATCGGGACATCCAGAACTTAAATGTTTAATTATTAATTGCGATTTATCTATCACTGATATGTGCGGCAAAATGTTCAGAAACACGCCAACTATCCTAAGATCTTCTTCATGTTCGAATGGCTGTGAATCCATTGAAGAGGAAACGTCATTCGTGGAAATAGAATGGGAAAAACTTATTCGTCGAACTTCGCTAGAGGATGTTCAGGAAATTGTTTTGGTGGACAATGCCAGATGGAAGTGTTTGAATATGAAATGCACTGGTTCCCGAATAACACAAATAATTAATCTGAGGAACTTCATATTTTTGGCACCCCATATTACTGGAATAGAAACCCAAAAATCGCTGTCAGAAATCCCTCGTAGAATTCGCCTGCCGTCTATGACAGAGAGCATTCAGTTGAGAGGAGTAATAGGCTATGAACCATCGCGAATTGCAGAGGGTAGAGCTTCAAAACAAATTAAACTGAGAAGGATGGTTTCGACTTATTGTTTTAGGAATGAACAATGGTTCCACTATAAACGAAAATGTGTAAAATGCAAACAGATTCCAAAACTGTCAGTCGCATTGATACTGTACTCAAAATAAAACAATTTCCTGTTCCGGCACATCTCTCAATTCGTAATAAACATCTGCACAGCATATAAATATATATTTCATATTCTTAAAAAGTTGAGCATTATATAATTTGTGAAGATTTCTTACGAAATAGGATTCAAACGGAATGATTGTTAAGCTGTAGAAATAGATTGATTTTTTAAATTCATTTTAGTCATCACTAGTTTATTTATAAACATTCGAATAGATATCCGATAAACTTTGAGTATTCAACTGTCGATTCTTTTATGTTTAAAGAAAAGACTAAAACATAAAGAACATAACATAAAGCTACATATAAGATTATGACTAAACATCATTATTAGAACAGTTTTTTCAATCAACAAATAGTTAATATTTTGTAATTATGAAGAATAATTAGATTAACTTATAATCCTATTGTGGTCTACAAAGTACGAAAGATCTGCATTGTATTTTGTCATTTATGTTAGACTTCTTTTTTATGTTAAATTCAAATACGATTTTATGAAACTCTTTTTTGCTATTTGCTGAATAGTTTTTATCTACTCAATTAGGACTCTTAACACTGGATTTTCGTATCGTTGTGTGAAATTCAACTGGAAAAGACAATAAAAAAAATTCATGTCATAATAAAACGAAATAATGAAATTTGCTGTCTGATATAAAAACTTCAAATTCTCCAATGAACTTTCGTTTCAAAATGTATATAATATTAAGATAGGTAAAACGTTGTCATTAGAATTGCACGACACCGTAGTTGAATCAAAATGGAGCCATGAATCCCCGTCGAGACAGTAGACCGAATAATGTCCAATGGGTTCCTGTTCTTCCTCATCGCCCAAATCAATTTCATTCCGTTTTTCTGGTGGGTCAAAGTGGATCAACCCCCTGAGGTTCACCACCTGTTCATAAGCTGAGAACTTTAGCTCACGAGGGATTCGTGACAGTTGGGTCACCTCAGAAACATCAGAAAATGTTTCGAATACAATATAATTGTTTGGAATTTCGTAAGAATATCGAACATCACTTTCTTCTTTTACATGACATTTATGATTAACTGGTGAACACAACTGCTTCTCTATCTCCTGAACATTGGCTGAGTTGTCTAGTAAGCTTCGAAGAGGTAGTCGGAAAACGACATAGTTTGTGTTACTTTTGGTATGACAATCCTGACAATCAGTAATCACAGAGAAACTTGGCAAATCATTCATTAAATTATCATAAGTTTCATCTACTTGAGAATCACATGGTATGAACGACTTTCCCGATTCAATTACTTTTTTTTTTGTAACCAAACTGCCTCTCTAATAGTCGATATCGTTGTAGACATGACGACTTTGTGATTCCACCGTTCTTTAGAATGTTCAGTAACATCTTCAAAAATTTATTATTTTTATTTTTGATGAGGGTGCAAGCGTGGAAAGTATGCGAGCTGTGCCCTGCTGCTATGAATAATTGTGTTATAGCATCAAAGGCACAAGCTAACCCGATCCTTATTTCTTCGTGTCTAATATTAATCACTGATAATTGACTCGAATTACCTTCTAGTATAATAGGAATGCATTGTCTTCGTTTTAATAAAGTTTCTTCTTTCCTTTCAGCGATATAATTTTGGTTCATCCAGTTCTCGCGTGCATTGGATTCCTGTGTTTTCTCATCGACAAAATTACAATACCGACTCTCATGCACATCTTGTGATTCATCCTGAAACGATGAATGAGCGATGGGAGTCGCAAGACCAGCCTCACAATTTCCATCAACGTAATTTTTGTGCAATTGTAAGAAGACATCTATCCTCATTGGTAATGTTTGCTGGCCTTCTAAATACCTTTGCATTTTGCTAAACTCAACATCCGCTCGGTGTGTTGAAAGGAGACAATTCGAATTTTCTTTCCCGTCATTGAACACACCCGTCCACAAGGGAAAAATTTTCAAATCGTTCGATAATTCTTCGGCGAACGAAGGATTGTACCAACTGCTGATGAGGGTTCCAGGACATTCTGATATATCTTGCAATGCTTCTTCTCTGCGAGATTTTACCCATTCTGTTAGAGCATTATCATATGATGCCGTATTGATTCGCATCGATTCAACAAAGTGAATTTCCTGTTCGGAAAGCTGATTTAAACTTTCTTCGGTGATTTCCAGCTGCAGAAAAACATTATTCAATGTGTTCTTCAATTGGTTCCTTGCATACTCCGAGCTGGATTGATCCTCATCATGAGTACTCTTATAAGTACTCAGTGATATTGTTAATAAAAGTCTGGCAAGCACTTCAAACTCATTGAAATTTCTGCATAAAATAAGTTTTCCAATTCCCTGTAGATAAAAACTGGAAATATTTTCATCAACTTTTTTTAGAAGAAGTGCGTATTTTTTCAAAATAATGAGAGCATCAATTCTCACTTGAAATTCAGGCCTTTGGTGGTAATAGCTGCAATCCTTCAATCCAGTTGATTAGCCAATTCTGAATGAGGTAATCTGAATTGACCTCGGTAAAGAATTGACTAACTGGAATTCCCTCAGTCGGTGTCATCATCATCGCTTGATGATATATCAAGGGAATTGATGCACTCATTCTTCTCACAGGTCTGATAAACGTACAATTTGTTAAAATGATAAGATGGGCCGTCCGTTGGGATCTAAGTGTCCTGTATATGGCCTTCTGATGGTTGGTGACTGTTTCAATTCCAACAGGGAATCTACGGATACTTAGAATTTCATGACGCATCCCCATCACTTTCAAGATCTCGATAGCAGACAGGGGATCGGAATCTAAATGATTTGGATGAGATGTTTGGACATTCTCTGAATCCATTTCATTGGTCATTTGCGCACTTGTTGGTTCTTCACTTGATGTCTGGTTGTCTCTCGGGAGCTGCCGAAGTCGACGTTGCCCACATTTACCATTGGCGCCTTCTTTCATCTGCACACATAAAACCTCAATTTCTCTATTTCTTGAGGCGAAACACTCCATCCTTGATCTGCAGGTAGAACAGGTGCCAATGATGTGTGCTGAGCCACTGATTTGTGCTCCTCGACTTCTCAATGTATATACACACTTCCCACGTGTTTTCTCTTTTATTTTTCGTTCAAAAATCTACCAAGTACATCTGAAAATAAAATAAAAAACAGGATGTCAATGAAAAACAAACTATCACTCGGCGTCGACTGGACTCCGCAATGATTAACAGCCTCTATTAACTCTGAATTAACTTCGAACCTCTAGCTTCAATTTTTCTAAATTATTTTCCTTCAACTCTGCACTGGTTGAAACAATATTTTTTTCATGTAAATTCGCTGACTATAAGAAAATTCATCTACTTTAAAAGTGACTATTTATATACATTTACTGGTGCGAAATTTATTTAACAAAAATATTTTTCATCTTTCAGTTTATTTTCTCCACTGACTTTGAATTAAACTTAAAAAAAACCATCCGAAATTCTGCATGTAACGCACCGAGATTGAGATCACATAGTTTACTCTTCACATAGCCGATTCTTTTGTTCCTCTTCTTTTTTGGTAAAAGAATCGGACGTTCAATTTGGATTTGTTTCCATTGATGAAACGGCATTCTGAGCACTATCTCAAGAGAATAATCATATGTTTCATCACAAGTGGAATTGTCGAAAAAAGAGCTGAGAATACTATCGTTGTTGCCATCTTGATCAATGTTTTTTTCAGCTCGACAATTTGAGCACAATTGTTCCTTAATGTTATTCACATTGTTAATAAAATATGAGTAGGCATCCTTTTGCTCTTCATTGTCTATTCAACGTTGATATCCGATCTCGTTGGAAATTAATCCCCACTCAGGCTCCGCATGCGGTAAAATTGATCCATCTTCTCGAACGATGATCTCTTTCCAATCAGTCATAACTTGTTGAATTCGATCAGGAGGTAATGTTCGTTTGCGCCCTAATTTTTTGACTGACATTGTAATAAAATTTAACAATCATTGATTGGTATCTTAATGAAAAATGACATCCAAAATAATGCGGAGCACGGATTCATACAGTCAACAGTTGCAGAGCGATGAACGTCAAGGAGAAATAGTTAGCTGCGCCATCAATAGCGCTCTGTTGGTAAAGAGATGTGCCGAATTTCAAATATTGATTCATGTTTTTAAATAATGCACGCGCTTAAAAATGAGAAGGAATTTACTCACCCAGGATGACTTCATTTATCTTTACGGTATTTTTACAACCGCTTACATAATTACAATAAAAAAAACTTCATAACTTAAAAACTCTCATAATAAAAGAAAACTTAATTATTTTCTTTTTAAAATAAATTCTTGAACTTTTCACTATGCATTCTGTATTTATCTGTATTAGTTTATTATGAACCAATACGAAAAATTACTGAATGAATAATGGAAGAATTTATTTTAAAAAGATAAAATCAACTTTTTTTATTATGTTACTTTTTTTGTTTTGCAGAGCTGCCAATAAAATTATTATGCCTTTAATAATTACAATATGAATAGAAGGCGAATGAAATGAGTTGGATACGATAAAGTTGCTCTAATGAAGAGTGTATTTCGCAATTGAAATGTTGCCAAATATTTTTGGATTAGTTTGTTGATTTTATATTTTTTTGTCGTTAAGAGCTGTCAATAAAAAGATTATACCTTCAACAATTACAAAATAAAAATTGAAGGCGATTGAACTGAGTTGCAAAAGATAAAGTAGTCCTAATGAAGTGTATTTAGCAATAAAATTTAGGCATAAATTTTTGGATTATTTTTTTGATTTTATATGCAATTTTCAACCGAATAATAGCCCTAGGAAGTTATTTTTATTGTGATTTCATGTATATTAGGGAGGCACAGTTTTTGCAGTTTTACATACGAAAAAAATGCCGATGTAAATATACCGAATTCACATATAGAATACTATGAGCACTTCAAAATTATTGCATATTTCCCGACATGTTTGTTCCAAACAAATCAACGTGTTAAGTTTTCAAGGCTAAACAGGGATTTTTCTGGAAAATTTTATAAGCTCTTTTGTTTGCAGAGAGCCGTCAAAGAAATATGTGATGAATTTTGAAGCTTGAGTGGTATTCTGGGGACTATTGGATTGTCAGAATTTTGGTTACAAGAAACGATTACAATGATTTTGCTCAGTTGCCAATCTAACGGAGCAAAATATAAAATTACCAATTACAGTCCGACTTCCCTTTTCTTAAACTTCCTTTTCTAAAGTACTCCCTTAACTTCAATAAATGCACTCCTTATTCTAAACTGCTCCTCGTTGTCCGTGTCCCCACCACTCCGACCGAGTCAATTTCTAACGTTACTGCGCAGCCAACTGCGCCACACTCGGTCGGTGTACCTAACCACAATTATAGTGGGTTCAGGTGATTCAGACAAAATCAAAATAATTGAAGTAAAGTTAATTAACAATAACATAATGTTTAATGTTAACGTAATGTTTTGTTGCATAGCAAAGAGAGGGAACAGTTTCGCAGGTTCTATTATGAAACTGATTCCGATTGTTGATATGCGGTTGAACATGAGAGAAATATTAGATGAATTATGAAAGTCGCGCTTTTACGTTTAACTTTCCACAAAAAGATGGGAAATATTCGGCAAATTCGTACAGAAAACAATTGACAGGCTACAAGAAAATTATCAATCTGATAATTTGCCTGGCCCCGGAGAGAATGTCGAATTGAAGTGTGTCATGTAGCCTCGAATACTGTTTTCGATCCGTCGAAATCGAAATTGAGGAATTGTCTGTAAAATTTCATTGGATTTTTAAGCCTCTATTATCTTTTGGCTGGTTCTCTCGTAACATTCTCTAGCCCATCTAATTTTTCCTCTGATAAAAAGTTTCATTGAGAAACTGTTTTTCAACAAAAACTTATCTTCTCTGTTTTGTTTCTATGTAAAATGAGTAGAATAGAATATCCTTCACAACTTGCTATATTGCGATATTTTTCCCAGAAATATCTCGGATCAAATAATCGAAGTTCTTTTGCATGATTCTTTTAATGAATAGGGAAAAGGATAAAGTGAAAAAAAAATTTACATTACTATCGTGAAAATGTCTATAGAAAATGGCATGGTCAAAAGATCATATAAACAGATCAACATGTACAACTATCGTCTATAACATGGTTTCCATTAAACATTTTCTCTACTGAAAACTCCTCACTGAAGCTTGGAGAATTTTTTAGCACGATTGACCAAAAACAAATAGAATTTTCATTAGATTAATAGGGATCTTCAGATAGAAAACTAGAATTTTATCAGAATTTTGAGTAAATTCGCTGAGCTTTTTCAACGGGTACTACATACGCAATGTTGCTGACGCAAGATGGACTGCTCAGCTCTCCTGACGGTCACTTTTCGTTGGGACTTGGGTATGTCTACAATGCATTAGCTGGTATGCCCGTACCACGAGGAAACTCCAAACCAAGGGCCTCTGCCACACCGTCAGCAGCTTTGTAGAGGCCCATCTAATTCATACTCGTGTACAAAGCCATTAGCGGGTCCGAGCCATTTATTACATGCAACTTCAGCTCATTATTATTATTATGATTATTGATATAACGAAAAATGATCATATTAATTGTATTGT
>JAPYZM010003032.1:0-12139 GCA_030522845.1 Psyttalia concolor
GCACACTGTGCGGAAAAGTACCACTTTACGCACGAAAACCGGTACCGAAAAGTGAACTTTTTGGGCAGGTATTGCAAAAACAATTTTGGCCAGTGTTCCCTAACATTTAACGGAACATCTACAATTTATCGACAAATTGATGTTCTATTTACGGCAGACAGAAAAACTTGAATAAAAGTTACATTCATGTGAACATAAATTACGTTTTACTAACAAAAAATGAGCATTACCGGTACTATGAGATATAGTGGCTTTTTACGTAATAAAAATTCAAATTTATGCCTGAAAGTGGCTTATTTTTCGCTCAAAATAGAGGCGTAAATTAAACCCTTAAAAAGTGTCTTTTACGTTCCACTAAGCGTATTCTACTCTTTTATTTCACTCTGTGGATTTTTTTATCCTTAAGAAAGCGCAAAATATGCTTCCTTCAAGCGCATTTTACGCTTCACTTAGATTTAACTTACCCCAAATAATAGGTTTTTTTACACTTAAAATAATATTCTTTTTGTTTTAAATTATGATTTTTCTTTTTTGAATAAAACTAAATTATAAATTTCCTTCATGCGACCTTCCAGGACATAATTTTCAGTTGAAATTTGCAATTCAAAATTAGAAAGATAACTCTGCCATAATGGGGGATTTAACCAAAATTGCAAAATTTATAAACAATTTCAAAATTTTGAAAAACTTATCTTTGAAGACCTTTACAATCGCTGAGGCAATTATGCTGGAAGTATTAATGATTTATTATTAAATGAGGAAAGTGGGATAAATAGGAATATTTATTACTGAATATTTCTAATTGAGAAAAACCTATGAGAAACGTCAATTTCAGTTTCCCCTAAATATTAAAAAAAAACTAATATTTCAGGAATTATTCTCATGAAATTATGAATATGAAAAAATGTCTCTTTAAAATGTAGGAGTTCCAGTAGGCGAAAAAACAAAGATTTTTTATCATGTATCCACGCCGTTCTTCTATATTCTGTTACCAAAATATTTTTCTGCCTACATGGACCGAAAGTGAGCATTCTACCCTCACTTCGCTCGCATAGAAACGCTCTCTTTCGTCCATTTTGGCAGAGAAATCGTATTCAACCCTCGGGAGAAGAATCACAAAAGCATTCCCTACGTGCTTACAACCCTTGCCTAGGGCTCGGGTCGTTATTTTGCCCCTGAGGACAACTCGTCTACTTTTCCTCTCTAGGTGACAAACATACTTTTTCATCCCTCAAATTTCATTAAAAAACTGTAGAACTCATTCCTCTACCCTCCTCCAAAAACTGTCGTAATTATCCGCCGCCGGTAACTCAGAAAACCTTCCCCTCCCGTCCAGTAATCCTTCCCCCCCAACTTACCAACAGCCACAAGCAGCCGATAAAGTAGATGGCATCTCTCCACCCGGCAAATACAAAAAATGGCAGGCTAAACCGTGCGGTATGTGTCCATAATTTCGCGACATCCCCTTTATTTACAAAAATTTCGCAATAATTTAGCTTGTCAACTCTTGGTAAAGCGAAAAAAATTTGCCAACTCAGAGCTCTCGAAAAGTCGGTCACGAGTCACGAGCGAGAGAGAGGGAGAGGAGAGACAGAGAAAGAATGAGAAGGCGGGGGGGAGAAAGAGAGGAGAGAGTGAGAAACATAAGAAATTCCAGCGCACAGCGGCCGAAGAGGCGAACGAATAAACATTTATGGTATAAAATTCAAGTAGTCAGGGAAAATGGTAGGCCAGAGACAATTGCAAACCCAAACCTCATCGTTGTCTTTAACCGACAGTTCGACACGCGACTCCCTCGAGTACGGAACTACTCGCCTGATCGATTACTAACGATTTTCCCCTGAATTCACGTAAACTTTGTATTTAGTTACTTTTAGCTACGGCTATATATCAATAATGAATTGAGAGCGTGTCGTTCCACGAAGAGTTTCCCCAATAAACTGGACAAAATAAGAGGAATAAGTGCTTTCACACAGCGAAAAGTCAACAATTTTATCAATAATTCCAGTGAGAGTACACTTTATTTATCTCTGGTGAGTAATTGCATTTACTTGACCCTAAATTTCCCATTGGAAAGAGCATGTTACCTTGATCCATCATCTGGGCTAGCGTGTCCTTCGCCTTGACAGTGGGCCACTGGAGCCACGCGAAACCAATACCGTTATGGACTCGGTGAAACCTGCGGAAATTCTGCCCGCAAAGTGTCATACATAGTCAACAATTGTCATTAAAAATCACGGAACTCACTAGGCGTTTGCCGATTTCGAAGACGAAATCGATAATTTAAGTGACGTTATCGTAACATTTCAGGTGATCCAGGTAAAAATAACGGAATTCTCTAGAAAAAAATTGTACTTTGAGGTGAAAAGTGGAGGGAGGGGGTAAAATGGGCTGTCATTACTGATCAACATCTCCCGTTGAAATAATGGGATTTAGATAAATCGGGTATCATCTTCAAGCCTGCAAAACCATCTTCCAAATGAGGACAACACCGAGAAAATCCAGTCTCTTTATCGCCAAATTTCGTCAAATTTTCTACGACTTAAATATTTATCGCTGCATATAAAATTTCATTGCGCCCTAAAAATTATCGTCAGACGATAAATCGGGCGGGGAAAAATTGTTCTCGTCGGGTGTTCGTAGGAAATTGGCCGAAAGTGAAACAGAAGACGAAATGTTCGGCGCAAAAAGAATTCAAGAAATTCATGAAAGTGAAGTAATGACACACTTGGAGAATGAATTCAGGAGAGAAACAATGTCATTACTCGGGATATGCAATCATGATTTTCAACAATTTCTACTCAGCGTGCACTTGATACTGAGGAAGCCCCCTCCCCCTGTTTGCACGATTACTTCCCGTAGATTATCATTTCGTTTTTTCGTCCATTCGCTTTCTAGCAATTTGTGAAAAATGTTTTGTTTTGACGCTCAGTCACGAGACAATAAATAGGCGAGTGTAGAAAGTAAAAAGAGGGGATGGGAAATTGGACTAGTACATCGGGCAGAAACAAAAAATGAGATAATGTGGGTACACATGTACAGTGGCTGTTTCACTGTACTCGATCTACTTGCACTGGCCGTCATTTTCTGGCAGCGACCACTAGATTTTTTTCTGCGCAATTGCTTCAGGGCTCGGCTGTAATCATTAGTTTGCGTTCTCCTGTAACCAATTAATTAATTGGCCAGAGTTAACGAGAGGCCTCAGCAGTTTTTTCGGTAGCTGAAGAATTCGAAGGAATAGAAAAGAAATTGAAGACAGAGAGGCTCCCAACTTTTTAATTTTTGATCTTCTGCCTCAATTTAAGAGATTAATCCTCACGTAGGACCTTTTCTTAGTTAAGAGCATGAACAATGTATAAAAATGATTATTTCTTTGTCACAGAAAAATAAAAAACTAAAACATTAAACAATCTCAAATCCCACCTGTCGCATTTGCGAAATAAATCTCGCAATGATTGACTATTTTTTAACTTGATTTTGCTCAAGGACAGTTATAAATTATATATCTTCCCGCAAAAACACTAGAAACTTCTCTCTGCAAAGAAATATAAATAATTAATTTCCGTTGCGGTTCACGAATAACTACTGTGTTCCGACTCTAGCGTATCTTGAAACTTTAAGAGCGAAAAAAAACAAAATGATTTGTAATTCAAGCCTCGCCCCTGGAATTCATACAGAATGCAGAGTTTAATACAGCATCTTATATGCCAAGAACTAGGAGAAAACTGAAATCAAATGAATTGACGAAGATTCCTCACACTCCGAATCATTGAAGGAGAGGCATTGCCATGCGTAATGCTAATTAAACTTGATTGGCAATGCGTAATGGCAATTGTGACGTGCCTCGCATCCAAAAGTATTTCAATCTTTGGAGATGTTGGGAATATTTCAGCAGTGAAGCATAAGTCCTAGAGCCACACATGAAAGAATAAACCAGTAGTGAAGTGGCGAAACGATTTCCGTCGACGTAACAGCGAATATTTCCGAAACATGGGAATAGCGAAATTCGAATAATTGATGACTAAAAACGGCAAAACAGAAGTGGAAATTACGTTCTTAAATAACATTTTTCACGCTCAATTAAGCGTAATTTATACTTAAACGCCGGCTGCAAGAATTTGTCACTTCGGAATCAGCGACCCAGATTACACGTAAAATAATGGTCAAATCCCAATTAGACATACTTTCCGACCTGCAGAAATCATGCCCAAAGGCCGAAAAATAGGTATGCTTATGATTTAATAATTACTTTTCTTATAATTAGACACGGCAATTTCGAGACTACAAACTATTACACCCGGGCCTGAAGAAAGCGCAAGATAGGCTTCTTTTACGGGCATTTTGCGCTTCACTTAGATTTAATTTACACCAAATAATAGTACTTTTACACTTAATCTAAAATTTTTTAAATCTTAAATAATTATGATTCATTTCTGAATAAATTTAAACTACAAATTTTTTTCTATGCGTTCCTTGAGAAAATAAAAGCGTAGCTTACAATTAAAATTTGAAATTGAAGATTTGAAAAATAACCATTTAATAACGAAAAATGTAAATGAAATTGCGAAATTTATAAATTCATGTTGGAAGGATTTTTCAATCGGGACGATTTTATTACAAGTATTATTTATTTATTTAGTAAACGGGAAGAAGGAATAAATAGTGATATATATTGTTATCTATTTCCACTTGAGAAAATTCGATGATAACCGTTACTTTCAGTTTCCCCTAAAAATAAAAATAAAGGTCTATAGAAGGCCTAGCTCCGCGTATCAAAATTTAATAAATTAGTAGTGAAGTGTCGGATAAGCAACGAATATCTCTGAATCTAACAGAACTAGCGATACTTTGGTAATAACTTTTTTCGTAGCTCTCAATGAGCTCTACAAAAAAGTTATTGACAAATATTTTACTATTTCTGTTAGATTCTGAGTTATTCATTGACAGAAGATTAAAACTCAGCATCAACTTGTGAGGACGCTTAAGAATTTTGGATTTGCCGGCTTCTTTCAAGAATTTATTTGGGAAAATCGGAAAGGCTGACCCTTCGGGAGAAAAAAATCAAAGCTCTTGGATATACTACATCCGTTTTACCGCCTCTTCCCTAATTTTATTAAATTACCTCTCGACAGCAATCGAAATCGATTCGAGTTCCACTGGGAAATGATGAAAAAAGAATTTTCGAGGGATTAAAGTAGGGACGTCTGTACATCACCTTCGTCCTAACGGTAAACCTAATCCGGTCGGTCGAGAGCTCCTCGGTCAGCTGGAATCAGTCTCCAAGTGTTCTAGCCCTAGTAACACGGTCCCTTTAACATAATATCCAGCGGAAAAAAAGAGAAATTGGAGTGGAATGCGCTGGTGGGATGATCCAAAAAACCTCACCTGAGAAACAGCAACGGTGATTTGTGGTTTAAGGTGTTGAATGCTGTTTCAGATTGAATTCTCCATTTGCGAGCTAAGGATGTCACCGCAGCCGGAAGCTATTGTTGTGAGAAATGCGCGAAAAAGTCTTGGAGATGGATCAACTATTTTCGATGGGCTCAATATGACTGTACGGAGGGGCACAATGTAAGTGTACATCACAATAAACGTGAAATCAAAATATGTGAGGCCCTTAAAGTTACCCTATCCCTTCCCTGGCGCATTTGTTGAACAATTCTACTGAAGTTCTGGTGAATTGTCTATTAAAATGTTCAATAGAATATATTTTACGAGGAAGTTAAGAAGATGAAAATACCCAAAAGTGTAACAGAGAATTAAATCAATGACAACAATCGGAATTTAATTTATTCAACTTATTCATTTGTGAATAATTACATTGTAAAAAGGAGAAAAAAAATGTTCATGATTGAATCGTTATAATCAAACATGGATCACTCAATCATTCAAGCAGGATAAAAAAAACGAACTAGCTATTGCGAAAATCATGCATTCACAAATGATTTTTCAATTGGGGTTGTTCGTCGGGAGTATACAAAATAATGGAATTAAAAGTAATTTCACTTAATACGTTTCAACATTTGTTTGATCCAATAAAATGATGACTGATATTTCCCAACTCAATTGAATGTTTAATAAAGATTTTGTTTACAATCAATAAGTCCTTCAAGAGTGAATAAGTTATTCATACCCCTTGTTTGATGTACTGCCTGTTAACGTTGGAAGACCACAGATTACGACTGAAGTCCGAGTCATTGCGAAATCGACTTGCGATATAAATCGAACGGTGACAGATGGAATTGATCGAGTATTGTAAAATATGTCTACCTGAATTGATTTTGAAAATAGTTGCCAACTGACCAGCTTAGTTAATAGTTTCGACGAAATCATAAATTTTCGCCGGCCTAATAACATTGAAAAAGCCACTTGAAACAGAATAGCTATTCTTTTTACAATTGTCTTATCTAAAAATCTAAAAACTTGGATTACAATTTCAACTCCTTCAATACCCAATATCTGATTAGCCTCCAACTGTCCCCAAGAAGCCAACGAAAACGGCCATTTCATTCAGTCAACCACAAACCAAATTCAAAACAGAACGAAAAGAGGACAGCCCAATTTCAATCCTCATTTGCATCCATGAAAAATTAATAAAACCTTCGCTCAAAACCCCAGTAATACCTTAATCAATAGCGACGATTGATTAAGTTATTAACTGTCAGCCGGCCAGAAATAGTTGCATGTCGTGTACTCTGTAAATAACCCCAAAGACAGACAGCCAATTTCGAGATTTCCTCAGACTTTTTCGTACTTGTCTTAATGACGTGAATTGGCTTGAATTGCATTCCAGATACGGACTATTAGGAGCAAGCGGTTGTGGCAAGACAACCCTCCTCTCCTGCATCGTGGGAATTCGAAAATTGGACAGCGGTGAGATATGGGTGTTGGGTGGTCACCCAGGAAGTAAATCCTCATCAATACCAGGTCCCCAAGTGGGCTACATGCCCCAAGAGATATCCCTCGTCCAAGAGTTCACAGCTATAGGCGCTCTCTACTACTTCGGCCGAATAAACGGTCTCGAGGACGACGCAATAGAGTCCCGCTACTCATTCCTCGCTGATCTACTTCAACTTCCCCCAAAGAACCGTTTGGTTAAACACATGAGCGGTGGTCAACAGCGTAGAGTATCATTTGCTTGTGCACTGTTGCATGATCCAGACCTCCTGATTCTGGACGAGCCAACGGTGGGTCTCGATCCGCTTTTGCGCGAGAACATCTGGAATTTTCTCGTCAACTTGGCAAGGTCAGGTGGCACAACGATCATCATCACGACTCACTACATAGAGGAAGCTAAAGAAGCTGACAAAATCGGTCTGCTGAGGTGTGGCAAGCTCCTCGCCGAGGCATCACCTGGTAAACTTCTCGCCAGATGCAACTGCGAGTCCCTGGAGGAGGCCTTCCTACTTCTGAGTCAAAAACAAAATGACGCCCAGGTATCGCGGCAGAACAGCCTGGTCGACACTGAGCTCCAGGAGCTTCGAAACGACAGACACCTGGACCAGAATCAAAATCTATCCAGCAGAGACTTCCTTGACAAGATGCCGACTCCAACCCGCACATCCTACAAATCCAGAAGAATGAGACATCGAAGATTTCAGGCGCTGATGATCAAGAACTGCCTTCAATTCCTGCGTCATCCTGGGGTGCTTCTCTTCGCCTTCATCTTTCCACTGATCGAAGTCAATGTGTTTTTCAGTGCAATTGGCCAGGATCCCAGGGACCTTCTCGTGGCGGTGGTCAACGACGAGGCAGGCGACTGCGCGGGGGGAAAGTATTTGGGAACCGTCATCTACGACAAGGAGGAAGACGTCTGTGATTATGTAGACATCAGCTGTCGCTTTCTGAAGAGTTTTCAATCTTCGATTGGGAGGAGCAAGTTGTACGACAATCAGAAGGATGCAAGGGATGCTGTGAGGTTCGGACATGCAGTTGGTTTTTTGCACTTCGAGAAGAACTTCTCGAAGAATTTGCAGGCGAGGAGGGATCGTTTGGAACTTGACTCGAGTTCTAGTGGGCGGATTGAGGTTTCTTTGGACATGGGAGATCGACAGATAGGATTGTTCATGGAGAAGACGTTGTTCCAGCGATTTTTCGATGTTTACGGGGAGATTGTGCAAGAGTGCAGCATTCCGAAACGCTTCGCCGAAGTTCCATTGAGATTCGAAGATCCTGTTTTTGGGACAATGGATCAGAAGTTCTCGGAGTTCATGGCACCTCCGTTCCTGTTGACTCTCATATTCTTCCTGGGCACTGCTGTGTCATCCTCGGTCATCATATCGGATCGTCACGAGGGCATTTGGAACAGAAGTTTGGTTCAGGGTGTCACGACCGCCGAGATACTGACCGCTCACTTGATCACTCAGTTTATGATTATTATTATTCAGGTGTCTGTGACAATGGTCATCAGCTTCGTTCAGTACAACCTCAAGTGCAGCGGCTCAGTGGTGATCGTTACTGCTATGATACTCTTCATGGGTGTCTGCGGTATGTGCTATGGGTTCCTCATATCTGTGCTGTGCACGTCACATACAGTGGCCAATTATTTGACCACTGGGAGTTTTTTTCCTGTAATTTTATTGTGCGGCTGTGTCTGGCCTATACAGGGAATTCCTGGTTCCCTGCGCTGGATCAGTCTATTGTTACCAACTACAGTACCTGGAATTGCACTGAGGAATGTAGTAGACAAGGGCTACAGACTCGATGACATTCAAGTCTACCAGGGATTTCTCGTCATCTTTGGGTGGATTACGCTCCTAGTTTTACTGTGCTTCCTCGGTATCAGGGCCAAAAGCTCCTGAGTGGAATGAAGTACAGGAGAACTGGGACTCTTGTCCACTGCGGTCATCTTCAAGAATCAAATGGAATTATCAGGAGGGGATTTGAAACGGGCGTTTTTCGTTCGGGATGAATACAAAATGGGGTACAGGTTTGATAACACATTGAGGTCTATCAGGGATTTCTCGTTATCTTTGGATGTACAAGTGTCCTAGTTCTATTATGCTTCCTTGGCCTCAAGGCCAAAACCTTCTGAGTGTTTCTGAAAACTAGACGAAAATTGTAGGAAACACAATTACTTGAATCATGGATTTTATAATTGATTTTACTGAATTTAGATTTTTCGTTGAATGAAAATCGTAGAATATTAATTCATCTAGTCAAGCCCCCTCGAAAAGGGAATTTGCCTCATAATTGATACTTTTGTATGATAGCATGAAATGATTTTTACTAATTGTTGGTTTAAATTAAATGTTATTTTTTATTCGTGAAGTAATTATACGGTGTAAATAAATTATTTATGTGATAAACATCTTTCAATTTTACTCATTAAATATCTCTTCATAATTTATTTATACATTTTGTTTTATATTACATATTTATGATTTTTTTGCTACTTAGACTCACATGGAAACTAAGAACGTTGACAGAGGCTTTGTACGAACTTCATAAGTACCTTTAGTTGCTATTTTCAAGCGATTTCGTTCATGGAGAACGAAGTTTCAGAAAAAGTATGATGAAAAGTTTTGAATTTTGAGAAGACAAATCCCTTATTTTCTTCTCTTCGCATCTTTCTTGTGTTTTTTTACGTTTTCTTCTACAATGTTTATCCGACGTTTTACCTCCATACACTTTAACACTGTAAAAGACTTCAGTCGCGAATTCAATGAGAGAATAATGTTCTTTCTTCCTAACAACATTGTACGAATCTCATGCTCGTCTAAGTTCCACAGCTGAGATTAGTGATTCAATCACCATAAAATCATGGAATTATTTACAACATTAATAAAAATTCTATCTCCACATCAACTTCATTAAAAAATATTGGATTAGCAGGGGACGAGAGGCGTATCGAGCAATCACTTCACAATCCATTTTATTCCATCAATTGTAAAAATGTCACTCGATCTCATGCACCTCAACAATCCCCGCAATCGTCTCTCCTAAATCTCTCCCTCTCTCGCTCTCTCAAGATACACAATAACATTCTCTCCGATAATCGAGCAAAGCGAGAATACATTCTCTGTACAAAAAAAGAAACACAAGGAGCTGAAAATAAATTGAAAATTAGTATTACTCTGGAGAAGGAAAGAACGTCTCAGTAGAATGAGCTTTCAGTCTTGTTCGAGCGGATGCAGCAAAACACATACAATTATTCGAGACGTATCATCATGTCAGACCAAAAGAAATAAAGACACGAGGGAAATGAGAGTAGCATAAACAATTGGCCTAGAGCCGCTCTACATCAACTAGCAATACTACCTTCAATAATTTTACTCATTGGCGACTGCAGTTCTTTACGTTATCCATTAATTTTCAAAAGTAATAGTTACGCAGGTAAGAAATATATTGTCGATGAATTTCTTTCATTTACGAAGACCATTAACGTTATTATTTTCTGTATCACTGACGCTGTTAACTGCGCTAATAATACTACTATCGGCTGTTGAATATTTAGTACGTTTAGCAGCGAGGAGACAGGAGCCGCATCTTAGTGGCATGGGATGAACAGCAACGAGACAGTCAACTATCTGTCTTACAGTAGGCATGCAGGTTTTGCTGTACCCTGAAAACACACATATCACATGCTAACATCAGAACTAAAATTTGGGAAAATTTGGTGGACAACTCCAATTGAACGGCTTGACTTGGTCAATTGTTCAACAGCAATCCTGGCAACGGCTTCTTCCCTAATTAGTATTATTTGGAAAATTTATATTTCAAAGTAGATTAAATCAATTCCATAATTGAGCAAACAGTGGTAGAATAATGGGAATTTTAAGTTGAAATTTTTTTAATTGAGACTCTGTTGGAAATTATTGCGAAAAATTTTTCGATTAAAAATTCCCTCAAAAATAGAGAGAGGAAAGAAGCAGAAGATTGGTGGCTCATATCAGTGATTATAATCTAAAAAATTGTTTTATTTTTATTGGAAATTCGAGAACTTTAAAACTTCTTTTGTGTTGGGAATTGTTTTCCCTCAAATTTCAGTGAAAAAATTTGTAATGGCAATACTTAGTTTTAAAAAGACACGAAATATTGACATAATTTTCATGAAAAATGGAGATTAATATTGAAAAGTTATGTTTTAATAACTGTTGAAAATTATTGCCCGAAATTTTTCCTCAAAATAAGAAAAAATGCAGGAAAATTTGACAGAAACATGAAATATTTGTGTAAGCACTCAAATATCAGTCAAAAATTTTCAACAGTTGCTACGTATCTCAAGAAGAGGAAAAAATATTGACATCAATTGACAAAATAATGCAAAAATACCTACAGAACCTCTATCGCCTATTCGATGTTAAGCGGTTGCTTATAGATAGCGCATACGTCATGCCTTAACTATAAAAAGCAACAAATAAAGAACAGCCTATTGCAATCATAACATCAATATTATATCCAACATTATAATCCTTGAAATATCAACCTGGAAGCTCCTAGACTTATTAAAATATCCGTGCACTTGATGCACTTGAAGACGTCAAGTAAAGATTGTCGATAATTCGTAGACTCCACACCCAATTGCTAGAATTTTTAATTTTGTTGGTTGCAATTTCTAGCACACTTCTTGGAATTTCTTACCACGTGGGTCCACCGAAATTTCAAGGAATTTCTCAATTGAAAGTTTTCAATTTGATAAGAAGGACAATGAAAATTACATTTTAGTCCCATTAGTCCATAAAAATTGATAAAAATTATGAAAAGGGGGTAAATGTAATCTTCAATTCCCAATCGATATTTTGCTGAAAAAAATTGAATTCCATTGAATTTTCAGTGTAATGTGAAGTTTTACGGCTTTTTCATAATTCGTTTTTAATCCATTAGAGAAATGTAGCGCTTTCTGAAAGAATGTTAAATTTGAACTGGAACTCTATAAGATGTTTTTTTTTAATTTTATTGCAGTTGAAATTATGCAATTTTAACCTTCTATTTTTAAATGAAACTGTAGTAGAACTTTGAAATAATTGTCACAGAATTGGAGCTTAAATTGAAATTCAGTAGAATATTTTGAAAAAGCGCTAACTTTTTCTCCCAAATTGGCCGGCCCTCTCTTGAAAATTCCTGCCAAATGTACCGAAGAAAAAATGTTGCTTGGTTCGAGTAAATTGCCCCCTCAAACCAAGAATTTTTCCACTCA
>JAPYZM010003033.1:0-20454 GCA_030522845.1 Psyttalia concolor
GTTCTCTCCCCCCCCCCCCCCCCCATCGCCCGTCCCATTTTCCATTAAATCGGCATCAAGGATTAAAACCGATATTTTATTGGCGGTTTATAATTCGCATCAGAATATTTTTATGACATTTCTCTTTCCGTGTGCATGATTCCCCAAAAGACCAATATAAATAGTATTCCCTTTGATTTCAGAATAACTTTTCTCTTATTGGCTGGCTATCAATTAATTCTATTTCGAGAGCAACCGATGATCAAAAATTTCATTGGTAATAATTAAACTTTATTTCGAATATCAAACATCTCATGCATGTCAAATGATGAAGTATCGACTTTTCATATGTCAAATAAAAATTGGAACTCATCCGTCTGGAAAACAGATATCAATAGATATCAATTCTCCCAGAATATTGCTGATCGCTGAACTGGAAATTGTGACGCGTGCCGCCATTGCCACTCACTGATTGGCAAAAATTTTGAAATTATGAATAATACGAAAACAGAATAAGCTTAAAATTGGTAATAATCATATATTACCAATGAAATAAATATTCATGGCATTGCAGTTCATTCACATTCATTATGCCCATTGTTACGAGAACCACTAGGGAATTTCCGTGAACATAAGATATTATACTCGGCCAAAATTACCATATTTCTGACCCTGTCACAATGCACAGAATGCACGAAAAACTATTGAAAATGATAATAGGCGTATCAAAGTAATGACGGTATTTTCTGACGAATGTGACTTGCTGCAGACTTACTTTTATACTTGAAACAGTAAAAGCGCGGTAGTTATACACCCGTTAGTTGCACGCTTTTGCCTAAGTCCTTTCTTAGGCATCCGAGAGATCCCTTACGCTTAGCAAACTCAACTGGTTGAAATATTTTTATTTGGAAACATAATTGAGGAGTGGGGGTGGTGAAAAGTTGCGTACTTCGTAGCGACGGGTTGCCCACGGCCCCTTCGATGCGGAACTAACGGTTTTCAACTGTAATTACATTTGTCCGGAAGTACTTTTATCGTTGTCTGATACACAACCGTTTTCGAAATGAAAAAATGAGAAAAAAATTTTAAGTGGCTTCGCAATCAATGCAATTCTACTACTTTTTTTTACGACTTAAGTGCGTAAATTGCTTGAACTTGCATTATGTGTATTTTGCTTACGAACGTTAGTCCTTAACCGTGCATAAAAGTATGCAAGGGCACAGATGAGTAAATTCGTGTAAATCCTGCATTCAAAATTTTCTGGAGCCAAATAAATTGACCTGCCACTTGAAAATACATATATTTCAAATGAAAATAGTTATACGCTTGTGACCCAGTAATACATTTACTTGTGACAAACAAATTTACTTCACTGAATAAATTTTTAGTCTCGCTGCATGTGATAGAAATATCGTGATTGATCAGTTGCTGTTGGTCTACCTTTTTCATATCTTCAAAGATTATCGAAAACTATCCCGAATTTTTAGAAGGTTTAATGATATTTGGAATCGGATTTTTTCTTCAACTTAATTACCGTCGTTGTTTGTAAAATAATATTTAAATGTCAGTATGCAACCCAATATCTTATGTAAAAATCGACATTCCCATTGTAATCAAAGATTAAAATTAAAATCTGCTCATTCGGTGTTCCAAATTCAGTTAAATTTGAACACCTTATGTACAACTTCATAAACAAATTTTGGTATTGTTTATCAGTAACAAATGTATGGAGAAATATTTAAATCTTTTAAATTAGAATTTGAATGATATTTATTGGATATGACAATTCAGAAACTGAAAAGATCCAGAAGTGAAGCGTAAGTCGACCAAAGAGGTAGAGTTACTTTGGAAAGAAAACGAGATTATCTCATTATATTTCCGGTGATCCATCTCACTCCACGAAATCAGACCCCGGCGAATATAGTGAAGCCCTACGTGGCATTCGTCAAGTTATCAGGAATGAAATGGGCAGTAGAGATCGAGAAGCGGAAGTTGAGCGCTCGGTCAAGGTGGTACATTGGCTCTGTCCATTTGTGGTTGTGAACACGTGTACAGTCAGTTGCTTGGGACGTGCCTAGTCAAGTACGGCTCGAACACGAATAGTAAAGTTGCATAGCTACGGCTCGATCAATCTCCGGAGCTATTCATTAAGCCTTTCTCGGCATTGAAATTCCGGACTAATGTAGCTGGTCAGATTAGCTAACCATTTCAATGTATCTTGATGAGCGTGTTTAATGCAACGGAATGGAGTTGCTGAGTGATAAAAGAGTTTATTTTATATCAACGACTCGTCAGACTCTTTAAACGGTTAATGAATGGAGTTTCGTATGGAAGGATAGATATTTGTTAACTAGGAAACAGTTGAGGGACCAAGAGTGAAACTGAAAATCAAGTTCTAATGGGTGATGACTCGTTTATAGTTGTGGATAGATATGACAATTTTTCTCGAAATTATCACCGGCAAATCTCAAATCAAATCCGAAAATACAAAATACTTACTTAATACTTGATTCAAGTATATTTTATGCTTCAATAGGGAATGAGTTTTTTAATTCAAAGATATTTTTCGTGCGCGTCACCTGAAAAACGCCGTTTTCGTGGCGCTGCGCGCCACGAAATTGGCGTTTTCCAGTTCCCACATCACGAAAAATAATATCCAAGCCTTGCTACGGAAAACAGATCACCCTCCACCACGTGCTTGCCATCCCCGCCTTCGGCTCGGAAGGCAATTTTGCACGTGGAAGACGATGATGTGTTTTCAAGGCTCGGGCATGAGATGTACTATTAGGAAGAGAAAGAACGGTGGAATTTTTTAATTTAAAAATGCCCACCGCCCACAATATGTAACAATTTGTGACTGTCCGATAATTGTGGGAAGCATGTGTCTGTGTGTGTGTGCTGAGTGTGAATGTGTGTGTGTGTATAGCCCCTTCTCTTCGCGCACACTCCCGCGAGAACGCGTTATGCGTTTCGAATGATTTTGTATCACGATCGATAAGTGTTGATTTAGTCTAGATCTGATTACGTTGGGAGTCAACTCCCTCCACCCACTCTCGGGTTTTCTTACACACAGGAGAAACTTTTCAATTCGTTTTGTTCACGCTCCAATGCGCATGCGTGATGGGATCGAAGCCACTGTTGTCGTGATCAATAGATCTCCACTTAGTTAACGCCTGATCACCATGGGAGTGAAGTCCCCTCCTTTTCGAATTTTTTTTGTTGATATCGAAAAGTTTCATATATGGCCGCGACGGACAAATCCTACTATAAAAAGTACATACACCTCGGATCTCCGACCGAATGGAAAATATCGAAACTCTCTCACACTGATTCCTTATTGGTTTGCTCGGATCTAGAGCGACTAATTTGAACTTTTCCATTTTGATGGTGATAATTATAATAGAACAAAAATTTGAAATACAAAATTCCTGTCAGATATGAGTGAAATACATATACGTTACGGAACCCCTATTTTTTTATCTATACTCCATTTTCCCACTTATGCGAGCTGAAGCGAAAATGATAGAAAATAAAGTGAAGCCTCATGAAAGATAATGAAAACATATGATGTAAAAGACGTTCACAAATTACGTACCGACAAGGTGACCCGAGAATAACATCGAAAATCGAAAGAGTCAATACGAGGCCGTCAACGAATATAAAAGCGATAAGACACTATCAAGAATGACAAGCAGTAAATCTATCCGCCAGTAACGCGCTATATACCTCAGTCATACATCAAGACCAAAGTACCGAAGCGAGCAGACCAAGGATCATACGAGGGGGCTATAAACATTCTTTGGCAACTTAATCTAGGTCGATTCCCCGAAAGAACTATATCAGAGACAAAACCCATGGATTACTGATGAGAACTCCCCAAAAGAGTGGTGGGAAAACAAAGCACCTTCAAATACCCCCGGAATAACGGGATGGATGATCAGTACATCAGATCACATATTCAGAATACACCATCACTTACATTGTTACTCTCATCTAGTATGATATAATTTCTGATCAATAAACATCAAAATTACGTCGTTACTCTGATTGAGTTCAGAGCGAACCCCAAATCTACGAAGTCAGTTAACAGAAAATTCGGTAATTGTTTAGTAGATTCACACCAGCTTCGGGGCCCCGATTCTAGGTGGGAGTTTCTCCCAAAAACGCCCGACGGTGTTGATGTTTACTTTTCGTGTGTCCTCGTGCGCGGAGATTTAAATATACAGTTCTATAATTTAACGCACCACTCTTTGCACTATCTAGGGTAAAGACAGCACATGTTGATACCGATACAGACAATGGACAACACAAAGATGGATGGTAAAAATGATTCCCGAATCCTGCCAAAAGTCGGCCCATTCAACTCCTCTGACGCTTCGATCAGTAAAAAATTATAAAATTCTTTAATTGAAGGTTTTTTTCTTCACGAATGGGTCCAACTAGTGAAAACCAATATTCAGTTTAGATAAAAACTCACAAAGATATCTGTACTACTGCTGCATCGCACTTCTGAAGTCCCTACGAATATCAGGACGATCCGCAAGACACTTATTTCACTCAAAACTGGTGTTCACCCACGATTAAATGAATTCCAACCACTCTCAACAATCTCACGACATCGGTCACTGTTAATATTCGGTCCTACCTTCAAGAGTTTGGGGGAATTAACGCTCGTAAATACGAGTCCAAAAGTCGAATCGATCCAAAGTCGGGGTATACTTTTTGATGCGAATCTACTAAACAATTACCGCAAATTCTTCTCAAAGATTTACTGAAGTTTACCTTTTGACACAAAATTCCGATTCAGAACCTTACCTCAGCGAATCAACTCATCATTGAGTCCAGCCCACTACCAAGAGATATTCCAAATCGGCAACTGTCCTCAAATCGTTGACTCCAGAATCTCCAGCATACATCATTTTTCAGGGCAGCGGTTCCAGAGACTCCACGAGACCTACCGATCCCTTGCCTCACTGTTCTGGTACCTACTCGCCTTCACCAGCACCGATCCAGTTCAATCGTACGTCATCAATTCTCATTCAGATTTTAGTGCTTTCCCCCTGCCAAAACCCTCCCAAATTATGAATAATAAATACTATCGTAATACGGATCCTGATTAGGAATGATTTCTGATCCTTTTTCTTAAATGAATTGCGATTAATTTGTTTCAAATTAATCGCGCCCGTAACAGGGAAAAACAGTATCTTCTCATTTTTCCTGGGTTCTCATTACAACTTTTCATTCTAATTATTTTACCCCACGAAGTTTCTGCTAACTTCATTCAATCATCGTCGTTCTCACATGTAATAAACTTTTTCGATAACATGAATTCGTGTTAGAGGAAGATTTTTATGTGGCAACAAAGCATGGATAATGAGTTTTCCTGTTCTTCAAAGTACTTACATTTTAACGCTTGTTTTTATTATATGTGCCGACAACTTACATAATTTCAGAAGTGGATGTTACGAATTTTTATCAGTATGCCAATTCCTCTTCCTGTTTGTTGATTGTTCAAACATACTTTGTTGCAATGTTGGATATGTTTACAATTGAATGATTAATTCTTCAAGCCCATTCATGACTCCGCATGAGTGATGAAAATTATGGGAAAATTCGAATATAGGATGGCATTCGAAATCTCTGTGGTATGGGGTAAATCGATCTACCATATTGTACTCTATATCGTGTGGCATTCACGAGGGCTCTATGCAAATTTGTGGTTTGACCCAACTGCATTGCGACTGTATCGCATCACTCAGTGTGGCAATCGTCACTTCTAATTCCATGCTAATCTGAGGAGAACAGATGGAACTGCCCATTCAGGGACATTTCCAAGTCTCATGGGAGGGATTATTCGGATTTTCTATACAAATTCGATTGTATTTGCTTGTGCCTTTTCATTCTTTGCTGGTGAGTCCGATGGATATAAGCCAAATTTTCAAAAATAGTTTTATATTTTCAATATTTTGCTTTCAGGCAAACATTCTAGGTGCTGAAATTTAAATTCCTATTTTATTGTGCTGGGAAACCTGTGTGAATTTACAGCGCGATTAGAAATCAGACTACTTACTTATCTTCATTTTTAAATATTTCATGCTTGAAATTTTCATTCATCTAAATTTAGGCGGCTGAAATAATACATAACAATAACTTCCTTATCGGTAAGTTACAAATATATACGAAATGTTGCTTCATAATCGTACTATGACATGAAAAAGAGCTGAAGAGAAAAAAAAGAAATATAAAAATATTAAACCCTAGTCTTCTAATTGATAAAATCGTCACCTCAAATTTTTAACTAGTTTCCAACACTCGAAAAGTAAGCGTTCACTTTGACGATACAGAGTTATGTATCCTTCGGTAATATTAATAACATTTCGATCATTTTCACCCCAGAATGACGAAAAGATAATAAAATCATCTAACATTTGTTTACATAGAAGTTGCCCACAGTCCGAGACTATCTCGAAAACTAAATACCATGAAGTGAGTCCTTTTCATGTGTGCGCACCCAATTTATCCATAATTATCCGCTAGCTCATGACACTTAACAAACGAACAAGAGTTTGATTTTAAACATTGATAATATCTTTGTTTCAAAGTAAACACACCATTGCCGACTTATTTAGATGATTATTCATGAATATTAATTTATTAAGTCCTGGACATACTATAGTCGTACAGAATTTCAGACAAGCTCATTATCAGCATCTAATTATCTAGAAATTACTAGGGGACCGCTGTGGAGGAATCCTCAATAAATTTTACGTTTCATACTTTGGGTATTATTGCCGGGGAGCCATAATAAGGTACTTTCAAAATAAGAGACAGTGAATCGAATTGCATTCAATTTATTTCAGGAATTAGTTGATAAATTTCAAATGTCATTAAGTACAGTCATTTAAAAAATTATTAAATTCCTTGTTATCTGCAGGAGAAACATATGTATTTCTTTGCCGGTTTAGATGGTTCCTGCGTCGGTTTTTCCGTCTGCACAGGCCCAGGTACTAGATACCAATTCTGAGTTGGCGGTGGATCTTTCTTTTTCTCCTCTCTGACAAGTTTAATAATTAATGTACTTTTCTTCTCCACCGGTGGTTTCGGCGGGTCTTTCACAATTTTCACTATAATTGTTTTTTCAACCGGTCGCTGGGGAACGAGACCACTCGGGCAACATGTAGGGCAACATGTAGGGCAACATGTCGATACTAGCTTCACTACCATGAGAACTAGTGAAAACCTCAGGAATCTCATTATTTTACCGTACGGGTTACGTGTTTGCAGTCAACTCCAACGAATTATGAATAACACGAAGATTATATATGAGCATTGTTAAAAGTTTATTAGCCGACTAAAACTACCATGTTGCTTGGCCTCTCAACGAGTCTAAAGACGATTGGTTTACATAGAGTTATATGTTTGAAATGACGAGTCTAGTGACTATTTTCAAGTACCACGATAACTCCCCCCCTTTGTGGAACTTTTGCGTAGTTGTTAAAACTCTCTTCCTCAAAACAAATACTAAAATAACTCACTATCTTATTCTTCCGCGATTTTATTATCTACACCGGGAAAATAATGAGTAAAATATAACTAATGGATGCTGGAACAAAGAGGGATAAATATCGCATTTTGTAATTGTAAATTTTCAATATCTATCGTTTATTCAATGCTCAAGGTCAATATATATAGTTGATAATTGCCAGGGCTGGTCGAGTTATAATAAGAGAAGTTGTAATTTTACCCTCATGAAGTACTTCGTACTTGAGAATGAGAATAGGTAAACGCGAGAATAGGTAAACTAAAATACACGGAGAGAAAAATGTTCTAGTACGTTGTATATATTTTATGGGGAGATATAAATCATTTTAGATTGTATTAAATCTGTCAGTGATTTTTATTTTACGAAGTTACCACCGAAGAAGAAAATAGGAAAAATAAATGGATAGAAGGCGGAGGAAGAAAATATGCAGATATCATTCACTGTCGCATGATGTAGACGGAAACACCAGCAGGTCCAAAAGCGATGATGATGATAGAGGAGGGAAGCGGTGAGACCGCGTTCTGAATTTCACCGACAACCAGGAGGAAGTCAAAGACGACAGAAAGATAAAAAAAACAATTGATAGAACAGAATGATTTAAAAAAAAGTATTTTTCTCCCCGGCGGGAGCAAAGTATGGTTCAGTCAGCATAAGTTTTAATATCAAACGAAGGAATGGGGGTAACGCGATCATTCGCAAAATGGTGGTGGTGGGGGGGGGGGGGGAGCATTTCATGTTAAAAGTTATGCTGACTTCAGTTTACTCACTTGCCTGGAGGGAATTGCGACTTTACCCCTACGCCGGGGAGAAAAATCGTGTTCTCACCACGGCAAGTAAAATAAAGGAGCCTTACTCACGTGCTTACCACCCTCGCCTTCGGCTCGGGTGGTAATTCTGCACGTGAGCAAGCCTCCTTTATTTTACCTCCCTAAGAAAAGATCGAAGACAAACAGATGAATGCAGAGCTGAAGGTAGCATAGTTCGATCTGCCATGGCAAACAATTTTTTTGCCATAGGTGCCCGTAATCACGCGATTCTAACCTCGCTTCGCTGGGTTAAATCACCGATTACGGGCACAATGACATTAGTATATTATGCAACATGTGCGTAATGGCGTTTTTGGCACGTGGGAGGTTGTAACACGAGCCGAAGGCGAGTGTTATAATGTGATTACGGGCACCTATGGCGTAAAAAATATTGTATGCAACTTGTGCGTAATGGTGTTTTTGGCTCGTGGGAGGTTGTAACACGAGCCGAAGGCGAGTGTTATTATCCCACATGTTATTACACACATGCTGCATAATATACTATTTCATAATTTGATAGTTCATAGCCTGTTGAGCCTATCATTAGTGCAGACTTTCACGAGAAGGGAGAAAGGAAGAAAGCAGATGATAAGAAAGCCGATTATTTGGAAAGTAGAAGGGGTCAGGAGGAAAAGAGTAAGCATGAGGAGTGAAAGAGAAACAGGGAGAGGAAAACCGATGCAAAGGCGACGGTTACACAGAGATGATACAGATTAAAAAACGACGTAATGAAGGAAGTAGGAGATATTAATGAAACTCGTTGAAAGAATAATATTTGAAACGATAGTGAACTAAATTTCTGTCCCGGAGAATGTAAATGGATATTTTCCTCCCGCTTTGCGCACTTAAGCTGCTCTTCGTACCACAATTTGCTTGTTCAATCGGTCAATTGAAATTTTTTTTTGTTGTAAATATAAGTTCTAAGATAACCCAATTTATGAGTGAAAAAAATTATATTCTTACCGCTTCGACGAATTTCGCAATTGAATGCAGAACTCGAGGGATCCCCTAATCAGATCCGTCGAATAGTGTTCTTCGTCCAAATTTAATTTTCTGACTGTATGTATGCAATTAAATTGTATCGACTTGAATTGTTAATCTCCAAGTAAACTTCTATTACTCTTCACTCCCGATATTAACTTTTCTTTGCAGTTCTTGCACTATTGAAGTGAAGGAAAACTTAAAATGTGCGGTATAAAGAATTTCTGGAAAATCTTTCTGCTTTGTCCACGGGAATCTTGACAATCTCGAAAACATCTGTAATTTTTACAATACTAGCGATGACCGCGTGCTACGCGCGCGTATAATCACGTCTGTATCGCTGTCACATGGATTTATATTCCGTTTTTCAATTATATATATCAGAACATATAAAATCAGGGTCAGAGTCATAGTCAGAGTTAAACTCAAACTTAGAATTAGAATCTGACTCAGACTTAGACTCAGACTCAGACTCACACTCAAACTCAGAACCAGGATCAGTGTTATATACGCTTCAAAAACCCCAAAAACCAATTTATATATACATATATATGTTTCTACAACGTTAACTTTGAGGACATAACGGTAATCACTGATTACATGGTTAAATGAGCGGGTTGTAACTTTGGGGACTGTCCCCAAAGTTACAGGTGACTGACATTTAATGATGGCGTCAAGTAATCACCATGCAACTTTAACCTCGACCTAACGGCGTCTTGTAATGCCGATATAGCATGCTTTGAAGATCCGATCAGCATCCGGTCAGAAGGGACCGAGGGGTGATCAACGAGTGCATATACTTGACAAGTGAGGTATGAGCGTTCTTTTCCGACCGAACTTCGCGACTTTACGTACCCCGGCCAGGCAGCATCCGACATCTTTGTGCCAGTTGGGAATTGTGGATTTTCACCCATAATTAACAATTTTCTGAGAGCAGGAACAGCCACCTCCTCGTGGTGCTCCCGGGTCATGCGAAGCGCTGTTCATATGTAAGGTTATGTTTCACACTGTTGAATTTAACCGCATAATGTTGCAGTATCCCCAAAGTAAACCTTCTATATCCATACATATGTATATATATATCCGAATAAACCTGCTTCAAAAAACGTTACATTGTATTTTTTTAGAATGGTCGGAAGATACATACGACTGGCCAATACTCTGCCCCAAGTCCTCCAAATCCCAACATCGTTTGCACCATCTGTCTTTAATTTGATCGGTCTACCAGTCCCAGCCGTGTAGCTTTTACTTGCCCAATGAGACTGACAATTGCCTCTCTACGGTTATTTAGATCCATGAACACCTGATTCTAGATGTTTAATAATTATGAAAATCAATACCGCAGTTTTTGATGACCAAGTGAGATTGGCCAATTTTTGAACATTGTTGGTAAGGAAATGATAGGAGAATGAAATGATTGGGATGGATTTGAAAAATAGTACATTTCATGCTCAAGCCTTGAAAACAGATCATCGTTTCCCACGTGCAAAATTGCCTTCCGGGCAGAAGACGAGGGTGGCAAGCACGTGGGGGAGGGTGATATGTTTTCCATGGCGAGGCTTGGATATTATTTTTCGTGATGTGGGACGAAAAAAAATTTTTCGATGTATGGAATTCATTATTTTTAGCTTTGAGTCTTTCGTTGTCATGATTACTTACATGGTTGGTTTTTCGATGGATGCTGCGTTTAATTTCAGCATTTTGTAGACGTTCCACGAGCATCGCAGTCTGCATATGAGCTTCGATTCTAAGCTCCGATATGTGCGGGTAATCCTTATATACCTTTCCCTGGAGGAAATGGGGTTCATGTGATATCCTTTTTCCCCCATTGAGGTTGTTGGATTTTTTATGGATTATTCGATCCTCGGTATTTTCTTTCACAATATCCTTGAGATTTGGCGAGTATTTTGGCCTGATCATATTAAATATTATTCGTAAATGTTTAGAAGGAGGGCGCCACCTTCAATTTTCCTGAAATTTTGTGGAGTTAGATAATTGGGTTAAATAATTCTAAGCTATCTCCAAGAAAAACCCAGTTGTCGGGAACGATCCCTTCACAAGTTATGCGCATTCGAAGTTTCCGGACAATACACCGGGATTTCACCGCTCTTTGCGTCACTCGGGACCAACCACGTGGAGGTGGCGGTGCTCTGGTCCCAAAACGACACATTTTAATATCTATGTAGATAAGGACAACATAAACATGATAAACATGATCAGGACTTAAGCAACCCCCTACTCTCCTCCAATATAAAAAAAATCTGATAAAAATTTGATTTACCGAGTACTCCATTTATACGTTCCATTGTGCCTTTCAAAAGGGAGGACGATCACCTTAAGTCTTCCCTGGTTTTTTACATGAGATGGGTGCTTACTCTGCACTTTTTGCTTGAGTTTCCGAATCTGTTGTTGTGCTCGTTCTTGGTCAAAGCTGCATCACAATGTTCCACTTCACTGTGGACGTTGGAGGGCTGCAGGATTGTGAGTGGTCTACACATTGGGAAACTAATAGCCAAGTTGTTCCGCGAGGAACGGCGACGGGACGTAGGACGGCTATCTGTCTAAGTAGACAGTAGTAGTTTTTGAGATGTTGATGTCAATACTTCATTCTCAAGGTGTTCCATAAATATATTTGTAATCGGTAATATATTTGTAATATATTTGTAATCGGTGAGATTGGAGAACTTATTGAAGTCCCTTACAGATAATAGAGCGCAGAGGAACAGACTCTCTAGATTTTGAGGCGTCTATGAAATCGACAAGGAAAGCATCCACTAGGAGTGAAAAAGTTATCTGATATCAACTGAAAGATCAGACTTCCTCTGAAAATCAGCGGTTTTTCGCGTAGTTTAAATTAAAATTATAGGTCACCTAATTTCGCGTTTAACTATCCAGAGTAATTATCTTGATCTATATCGTAGCATTCCTTTTGTCGACCGGAAGAATAATGATCTCATCAATTCTTCTTTATGATACGCAGCGCAAGACGTTTCTCTCTGGTGATATGGTCGCCGGGAGGGGTTGCCTTGGGGAGGATGTGGGACAACTGCCTCCGGATCTCATTACGATCCTCCTGAGGAAAGTGGTAGATCGTTAATTCGACTAATGATTTCCTCAGTGCGAATCTTCTTGGGAGCGACAGTAAAGTTATGTGCTTTCGCTAACACTGACACTTGTATTTGACTGAGCTAAAATTTTCTCAGACTCCTCACAGTATGAGGGAAGGTAGGGACTTTATCCTCACGGATCCACTTCTTGAGTTCATCCTTCGAACTCTCCGTTTGCATCTTACCCGTTGGGCTGCGTATACCGAAAGGGCTTGGCGATCCATAAAACCCCCAACAATCTTAAATAGGGAAAGCGGATGTCAGGAGCATGTCGTGAAAATCACCTCATTTGGACAACCGTCCTCACGGTTCTTAAATTGAGCAGCTAATCAATTAATAGTATATTTCGTAACAAGTGAAAAAAAGTGGTTTTTGGGGAGTGGGAGGTTTATACCACGAGCCGAAGGCAAGTGATATAATCCCACGAGTCAAAAACCACTTTTTTTCACGAGTTACGAACATAATTTTTTACCTCAATGTGTCGAAAAAGTACTTGTCCGACACAGCGTGATGAAAACATAATTAAGAAATGAAACTTATCCCTAGCCATTCCTCTCTCCGTCACTCAAAAACAATATTGATCTTTACATGATAATAATCACCTGGACAGTTAAGTACACCCTCAAACTATGTTATCAAAATTTCTGCGTTGAGAATTTTAAGTATGTAATAAATACCATAAAACATTATTAATCGGTACGCAACACTGTCAACACCTGACATTCGCTGTTCCCTCCGATCATAAAATATGACCGAGAAGGTCAGTAGATGGTAAATTGGTGTTTTCTTCTTCCGTTATGAATTATCAACTAAGGTATTAGTAGATTGGATACTCCTGGTCCTTCCGTCAACCAACAATAACACCTCAAGTGAATTTTTTTTAGAGGACATTCTTGAGATAACTGCAGGGGTTTTTAGATGGTTTTCTTCTCTCTTCAGTCCTCAATTGTTTTCTATTTCCTAACAAGTTAGTATACATCCTATGTCATAAAGTATATCAATTCTACGTAAATTTAACTAAAACGCGATGAAATAAGAGACAGAGATGTAGTGTAAAAATCAGAAATAATCACGTGCTTTCTTAGATTGTGTCAAAAATAAAATATCTCTTTCGTGGAACATACCTATTTTGGGTAGATTTTTTTTCAGTGTATTCTAGACTCCACGATACAGTACAACTTCGGAAGTTATCGTTCCCTCCCTCTCGTCCCTGAAAATGGCCTCAAATTCTTTTTGAACGTCTAAAATTCTCATGCTTCTCATTTTGAGCATTAATATGTTCCAATTTATTTAGAAATCTTTCTTTAAATTGAAAGAAAGTTTTTTACTAAACATTGGTTGGGATTCAAAAATAAACAGGAAAAAATTTCAGGAAAATTCAACTGTTATGTTGAACTAAAGTGATCTCCTGTTCTATTGTTCAATTTTTTTTTTCACGAGAAGAGGCCCCGCGACTGAGAAGAAGAACACATTTAGAATTGAAATATAACAAGAGCGTTTAATTTTAGGATGTATAAACATAAAAGAAAATGTCCACCATATGCAAATACATAATGATTTTTATGAGGGCTATCTTTTTTGCCAAAGCGCCTCATAAGGATCTGTGTGCCCATCTCTGTCTTTCTTCAATAATATGCAAATATTGACATCCTGCAAAAAATATTAAGGTAGAAAGTTACGGAAATTCGTGAGCCATAATATGCACCGAATACGTCTAGTCAATGCTCTCCCACAAAAAATCTGTACCTCGAGTATCGAGATGCATCGTTGGATCACTGGTAAACTCCTCTGCCCCAGCCATCATGTGCAACAAGAAAGAATAGCCGAAAGGAGAAGGATGGAGTTGGAGTTTACGAGTCGCTGACTTTTCGAAACGTGAAAATATTGAAGAAGTCTGGAAGACGTGCTCAGCTCATGCGGATATTCCAGCGCAGTGTACGTTCATGTGAAAAGTTGAACCAAACTGAGTACGTTCCCTAGCTTCCCTACCGATAGATTTCACCTCTTTCCGTATTCCCATGTAAAATTGAATGAAACGGCGGAGAAAAGAATCTTCAGGCGTAGATTAAGAATAATGCGGAGCCGTAGTGTATCTTTTATCAGGCATATTGGTTTAAATATTAATATGGCTGTGACTTGCATTTAGGAATACATTTAATAGTGCATTGGAGCGAAATGGTATATTTCCATGTACAAGTCCGACCAGTTGTATTACCCCGTTGCACGTGTATCCGAACTAACCTTTTTGTGAGTGATGTTACATTCAGGGAGTGGCGAACTGTGCCATTACTCGTTGGCTAGTAATGGAATAGTATATTTCCGGCCTGCGGTTATGGGATTTTTAGACTCGCATGGATTTTGATGAGCCGAACCGTGGGCGAGGCGGCCAACCACGCGAGTATAGCCCAGAAACTATATTTTTCCGTGGATTTTCATTTGTCCGAGTTCGGGCACAAGCTCGTACCAATCCCCGGGCGAGGAAAAGTGAAAAGCAGTACGAATATAGTACATTTCGATACGAGTGCGGGAAAGTGCTTTTGGGTTCGTGGGAGGTTTATAATCCGACGAGTCTAAAAACACTATTCCCGCGAGTATCGAAACCTATTTTTAGACACAATGTATGAGAAGTGATAATTTACACACCCAAAGCGTGCGTAGAATCTCGCTTTACACACAATGCGTAATAGTTTATTTCAGCACGTGTGGAGCAATTTCGTTTTTAACGTGTGTGGGGTTTGCAGCATGAGCCGTAGGCGAGTGATATAACCACACACGTTGAGGACGAAAATTCCCAACAAGTTCTGAATATAATTTTATGCCACGAGGCCTGGAACCGGCTAAATTAGGCACAAGGCGGAAAGCGCCGAGTGCGTAATCGGCCGGTTTCAGGCAGAAGTGGCTTAAAATAGTATATTGTGCAACTAGTGCGTAAAGTAGCACTTTTTCGCACGAGTTGTGCATCGCTTGCACGAGTGGCCGGCGAAGCCGACGACGAGTGCTAAGCGATCACACGAGGCGAAAAAGGTGATACGCACGTGTTGCACACCTAATTTTTTGCAATACCTGCCAAAATTCACTTTGAAGGGAGGTTTGAGGACAAAGTGTTTTTTTTGTGTGCGGAGTGCGGAAAAATCGAGATCTTGTGTAAAGTGTGAAATTCCAGTGCGTAAAGCGAAGCTTTACGCCCGAAAACCGGTACCGAAAAGTGAATTTTTTGGGCAGGTATTGCAAAAAAATTTTTTCATTGACAAGTAAACGAAAAGGTAAGTACCGACGCGAGGTGAACGTAGCAGTAGTCACAAAAATTGACTATTTTGTCACCGTTGCTATGTTCAGCCCGTGTCGAAAAGTGCCTTTTCGTTTACTAGTAAACAAAGTGTCGAAGCTTGTAAACGAAAAGACTTTTCGTTTACTAGTAAACGAGCAATGCCACAGTTCGCCACTCGCTGAACGTAACATCACTCACAAAAAATATAGTTCGGATACACGTGCGACAGGGTGTTTCAACTTGTGTGATTATCAGCCCTCGGCTTCGCCTCGAGCCGCCATGTTCACACTCATCACCGCTCCATCGTACTTGTAGTGAAATATACTATTACTTGATAATCATATAAATTCGCTGAGGTTATAACAGTAAAAACATTAGGTGTGATAGAAACTAAAAACTAGGAGTACATTTTGGGCGATCGCAAGCTCGCCCCCATGGGTGAACGGGACCCATTCTGGCCGTACAAAAAACTATTTTTCAATTATTTTTCAGCTATTTGTTCAGCTATTTGATCTTAGAATTCCATGCGAATAATCACTCTTATATATGTATAAAGCACGGGATGCTGATGGGCGGCATGACAGTTTTCAACAATGGCAGCCGGCTTATTGTGTTGTTATAAAATAAAATTGGTTTTTAAAGATTGATCGAGTTCAAAAATTACTGGTGTCATCATTATGATGATTGTGATTATGATTTGTATTCACAAACGGGAGGAGCGCTTGCCCGATAGTGATCCAAATCTAATCAGTACTAAGTTGCGTGTAGACGAATCGATCGCGTCATTGATCATTCCAATCGGTTCAATTATTCTTGAAAAATCATGAATGAAAATTTTCACATACATTTTGGCGTGAATACAACAACTTCCCTAACCCGGCAAGTTAAAAAATGGTTCAGCGCAGAATGCTGTACAGAAATTAGTTCGAAATTAATGAATTCACGTGATTTCAACTAGGTAAAATAACTTTTGAAATCTCCTTCATGATAATGCTGACTCGCTGAAATCAACTGAAACCTTAGTCGAAATTTCATGGCGCAAAAACCTCTTCAGAAAATTGCGCGCTGCCTTCAATATTATATACCTATTTGGCTTAATGCCACAGAATAGGAAACTTTTTTTTTAATTTAGTGCATCCGAGCCATTTAGCGAATTTTGCTAAAAAAAAGTGCACCGAGGTTATACAAAAATTATGTATTACGCACCACATATGTTGATCATTTTTCAATACTTATATGTGTAACCAGAGGCATTCAGGAAGGAATCAAATTAAGGAACAGTAAAACCAAATTTTTCAAGACCTAGGAGGGAAATCATTCACGTAACTTATGTTGTGTAATATCAGATTCAGAAAGTGATTGTTCTTTATCAATAGTTAATTAAGAATATAACAAAATAATCACTTTTCATCAATAAATAACCCAAGATGGTTCAGTTACATTAATCGAAGTCCTTAGTATTTTTGGCCATTTGAAACAACTCATTGTGCGCTATCATTTTTGCCGCATTATTCATTAACCTCTAATTTTTTGTGTCAGGGGAATTACATATGGTCTAAAAAGTCGAAAAGTGCGATTTTTAATCAGTGCCCGACTGGATCTGTGTATGTATGTGGAACTTTTTTTAGCAAAATTGGTTGCAATAGGAATGAAATCACGACCCAATGATTCATTTCAAAGTTTTGCCAACAAAATAGGAAAATAGTGAAACTTGCATTACTACTTATCAATAAGTTAAATAGAGATAATATGCTCGTTTTCTACAGAAATATGGGCCCATGTAACTTATATTATTTATTCTACCTCCATCTGACTGACATTGGACATCCAGTTGACTGCAACCAAGTCTTGATCAAATCTAACTCAACTCTGACTAAACTCTGCCTAAGCGTTAACTAAGCAGGTAGCCAGGTAGGTTAAGCCTACCTGGCTCAACCTTCCTTTAGTATAACAGACAGTCACTTTGATCATTTACTTAACACGAATGACCCTTGCCTGAATTTCCGTCAA
Source organism: Psyttalia concolor (assembly GCA_030522845.1). Taxonomy (NCBI): domain Eukaryota; kingdom Metazoa; phylum Arthropoda; class Insecta; order Hymenoptera; family Braconidae; genus Psyttalia; species Psyttalia concolor. Next base: position 17,695 of record JAPYZM010003033.1, read on the forward strand.
ATAAGTGTCCTTTACTAATATCGGATTGAACTTTGACTAAATTTAAAAGAAATCGAAAAGATAATAGAAAATTTATCAAAAATAACTATCTTACATTATAAAGAAAAAAAAAACGTCGATCAGTAAAACAAAAACTTCCAAAAACCATCAATCTGTTCGGAAGCATGTTGGTAATTTATTAGAAAAAAAACATAGGCATTCGCCGAAAATGTAATGTAATTATGCAGTCGTTTTCTATGATATTACAAATTGCCATTTGCTAAGTAGCCACCAAATAATAAGCTCAAGCCAACTAAGCAAGTTTCAAAATTCCAGAAATGAAGAGAAATATTCAATGACAATTACGAACTCTCGTAATTCGGCAGTCAGAAACTGGGTTCCGTAAATTGTTATGGAGATTGTTCAATATTATATTCCATAACAAGTGCAAAAAAGTAGTTGTTGACGAGCATTACATTACGAGTAAAAGGCGACACGTGTTCCGAACAAAAATTTTCATCGCAATCCGTGTGCTTCAAACTTCACTTTCCGGCACAGCGTGATGAAAACCATAATATCATCTTTTCTTAACGTGACGCATGTAATCCCCCAGATAATGATTTTTTGACGGCACTGGCATCTTCGTGGAAATATCCCGATATTGATCTCATTCCGAAGTCATGATGTCATTCAATTACACTGTGAGTAGCCCTTTAGATGATCCTGTTAAAAATGGGACAAAGAGATCCCATCTTATACCACATTTGAGTAGTTGAATTTGTTGATAATGAGATAGTTACAAATCACCGATAGGTTCCTACAGATCCGCTGTGGGCGACCTATTAACTTTATGATAAAATATATAGTTGTAATGTTGAGTGAAACATCGAAAATTGAAATAACTGTTGAAAAGAAATTCCATGAATAGCCTGAAATTTTTCATGATAATTTTGTGATTTCCAATGCCAACTTGACAAATTTTCTGTACACAGAATAGGCATTAGGTTATACCTAGGAGTTAGCTTCTATCGGCTGTCTCGGGGGACTTTGGCAGGCATCTGGCATACGAAATGCCGCTTGCAGGGTAATGTGCAGCACATATAGATTCTCCTCTCTTTTGGCTTTACTATATCATTCGAACCAACTTGTGTTAGTGCGCAAGAGAGCACGAACCCCAGAAAGGGTGCGAAAACCTCCTACCCGGGGGGATGCACAGATCTCAAATGGCGAAAGTTTATGTCGCCGATAAATTCTCACGCGAGCGTTTAGAACCCACCCTCCCGAATGCCATCGTCATGCCATGGTTGAAACACACAGAGTTGAGGAGGGCATTTTACCTCTTCTCGCGGATGGTTGTAGATAGTGGGAAATGGAAATGCAACGAGTCGAGGGATCTGCGGAGTGTGAGCGAGTCTGGACGTTAGTGGGAATCACTGTCCAGATTCCATCATAGATGAGGGGATTGGGTTTATATTAGAGTACTTCCGTAATAGCTTATACTTCTGAAAAATTTCCCAATATGCTAGACACCAAAACCGCTCCATTTGTTGTTAGATACTTGAAAATAGTATATTTTGATACGACTGCGGGAAAGTGCTTTTGGGTTCATTGGAAGCATATAGTACGAGCCGAAGGCGAGTGAAATAACCCCACGAGTCTAAAAACACAATTCTCGTGAGTATCGAACCCTATTGTTTGACGCAGTATGTGCCAAGTGGGGGTTCGTACAAGTTCGTACTAACTTTACACACGGCGTACCAAAAAATGATTTCTACAATTTCAAGAACTTTGATCACGCCGTTTTTTAAATATACCACGTCAAATTTTGAAAAAGCACGAAATTTCAATTTTTTCCACGTAAATGTCAAGAAAGGGGTGGTTAAAAGTCTTAAAATTTTGATAATATTTTTTTGACGTAGCCAACAATAGACTGTCGAAATTTGATGTGGCTAGGATATGCCGAAATTTTCCGCGAGTATAAGCTACTGCGGAAGTACCTTAGCGGAACTATCAAAAAGTCAATGGTGAGGAGTTTGAAGGCATGCGAAGTTGGAAAGTTTGGGGGAAATGTTTGTATAATCATTGATCAAATGTTGTGAGGAATGTCATTGTCGAAGAATTAGTTCTTTCAATGAAATGAATGATAGTTACAATCGTAATCGGGGTAAACTACTTGTAACTTCCGAAGGACTTTCACATATTTTAACCAAAGCGGTAGGCTGTACGAATGAGCTTAAAACAATGACCACATTGGATTGATGTGAATTTATTTTTATGTTCATTTTAAGTCGCTGTGTAACTTAAAATTGACATTGATCTTTGAGGGTATACATTTTAGTGTAACATTTTACAGTTGTGGTCTACGGTAATGTGAACATCTGATTTTCCGAAGAAATGAAAAGTCTACGTTTTATGGAAGTTTTATGGATGGAAAAGAAATTTTAGGAATCACAAAGAATTAGGCTGTGTGGAAAAAAGGCTAGAAATCGATTTTTCATCACGCTGGTTCTCCGCTTTGCGTCGAGTGACTGAAAAGTAATTTTTCGACACATTAAGATGAAAAATTATGTTCGTAACACGTGAAAAAAGTGGTTTTTGACTGGTGGGATTATATCACTCGCCAAAAACCATTTTTTTTCACTTGTTACGAAATATACTAATTATTATTATTATTAATTATTATATTATTATTATTATATATATTATATATTATTATTATATATTATTATTAGGAACGAAATATACTAATTTCGTAATAAGTGAAAAAAAAATGGTTTTTGG
>JAPYZM010003034.1:0-12130 GCA_030522845.1 Psyttalia concolor
CATCTCAATGTGTCGAAAAAGCACTTTTCAGTCACTCGACGCAAAGCGGAGAGTGACTGAAAAGTTACTTTTCCGACACAGCGTGATGAAAAAACTATTACTCCAATTTTATCAAATAATTCTCCGACAACTGATTAAACAATTCGAAAATATATCCAGCAATCTCATCCAAAAATAGCCGCGATATAAAGCTCGACCAGTAATGACAATTTCTATTCACAATCGTCATCAATTAATTGGAAGGAAGAAAAAAACGTCCATTCTCTAAAAACGCTTAGCTCTCTAAAGTCCTTTCTTTTTCGGTAATGATCCAAATAGTTCCATTACAACTCGAGAAACTCCTTGAATAATGCCTGCCGAAACTGCCATTGATCCATCACGAGCTATAAAATTTTCCCATCGAAGGTGAACCCAAGCATTCCTTTATCTCGATCTGTCAAACGGTACATTCACGCTAGTTTCACCTTGGACTTGACAAACTACCTTCACCCATGTAGACCTTGCCTGCTGGATAGCCTGAATAGTGAGGGAAAGATACAATAAGGAAGTCGTGGCCGGTTATTATGCAGCAATATAGAATGAAACCCATACACAGACAAATTAATCTGCGACCACTAGCCGCCGAGGAAAATGAAAGGATCAGCATATTATTATAAATAATTGTCCAGTCAAAGCCGGAGTCATCGATCTGTTAACTAGGAACTTGCAATTTTATTGACATCAGTTGTTTGACATTACCAAATGAGGGAAACAAAATTGTTGAAGAATTTTAATACGTAATTTTAATAGTAAGGACACTTGACTGTGTCGGTCATTTCACATTTTTTTTTATGGACGCTTTCTGGTGGTTCTCACTGGATCATTGACAACAAGGCAACTGAATCTGGGATCCTGATGTCCTCAGGCCTGAAGCCTAAGAGCCTGAACGACTTAATTATGACAACTGACAGTCCTTGACTTTTTTTAGCTCTTTCACTTCTTATTTAATTCCTTTCGTTGATGATTTCGGGGATTGACTGGATAATTGACGACAGAACAGCTGAAACTATGATCCTGGTGTCCTCAAGCCTGGAACACTCCACATTGGCTGTCAACATTTTTCAGAATGGCCCCACCAAAAACTCTGACAGGTGTTCGCGACCAGGAGACGAGTAATTTTGATCCTCCGAGGTAGGGGCTTCCGCGTCCCTCCTCGCAATGGTAATAACCAGTTTCAATCAGTCTCAGTCCCAGAGGTGTACGTGACGTCTGCCTTGTCTGTCTGATCCGCTGGGCCACTGAGCCAGAAGCCCCTGATTTTCGTGCGTACATCGACGAGAGGGGATAATTGGGAGGTATTGGGTGCCGTCGTCCGTAACTGATTTCCTCCCCGGCAATCGCCCCTGGAAATTTTGGAAAAATTATCGGCGCCACTAATGGCCCCTCGTCCAGGTTATTTATCTCAATGAATCGCGAGCCTACGCTGAACGCCGACTCCAGGAGTACATTGAAGCCTAGAACGCCACCTTCTATACCCTCCTCCAAGCCTTTGTCGAAGTCTGTAAACTCCTGGCCGAGAACTATATCTCCACTCGCTGGTATCACATGCCCCGCCATCTAGAACACGCGAGTTTAACTTATCATTTTATTTGTGCGGAGTTTTTTTTTCGCCTTACGCTGGAGGATTTATAAGCTCGTGGTAAGGTAGAAATCGCGGCCAGGCGGGGGAGAAAAGTATTTGATATAAATTACGGATACAGCTCACGTTATCCGCTGGCATAAATCGACTTGGAGGAGCTAAGGCCGGACCCTTCGCTTCCAGATTGCGTTTTGTAACGCAATTTTTCGGTTTTTTCTGGTAATTTTTATTAATTATTTTGCAATTAAAGCTGGCCTTCCCGCAGGCAATAATTCCGGTTTAGCTTTTTATCATTTAGGTTTCTGGCTGACAATTATTTCCCCACCTGGATAACTGTTAAATATTATTTTGTGGAGTAAAAAAAGTCGCGAAGAAAGTGAAAATGACCTCCGACTACTGATGAGGTACTTTAATCCGCGAAAATTCTCCCTCTGGTTGCTGTGCAACAGAACAATCGGGGAATATTCTAAATATTTTTCTTAGTAAATTATTGAAAAATTCGGAAACTCCAAAATTCTCCTCAGACTTGTAATTTAAGTCATTCGGCTAGGGATTTTTAACTTCCCGATAAGGTAGTTATTGTTTATCCGTTTTATTTTTTCCACTACGTACATCTGGAAAGGTGTCATCAACTTTGATTCTCCCGTCGATCCAAAGCCCATATCGTCCCTCGCGATTATCCCAGCTCTGACAAATATGGTACCACTGGCCCTCCAGAATAATCACCGGCTCCGACAGTATTTCGACGTTATTAATCTCAAGATGAATGCTTCTACCGAATGGCGCTATCCAGCCGCGCACCAGACGTTCCGTTCCATTTTCTGTAAAATATGCAAACGATTAAATATATTTATGTTGCTAGGACTCAACCAATTGCGACTTATCGGCTGTCATAACTGCCCGATAAGTAAAATTTATGCTCCTAGGAGGGTAAGTAACCACAGACAGTAGCGCCACCAGCTTTTCGCCGTGCTACGCACGGCGGCAATCTGCGGCACTACCGCCTCTGGTTACCTACTCTCCTAGGAGAATAAATTTACTCATCGGGCAGTATGACAACCGATGACTCGCAATTAACTGATTCCTGGCAACATAAAATCGTATATGACCCTCGGAGGATAGCGGCACATAGTCCTCATATGAGTTTAGATACACAATTTTAAGCCTCGGCTTCGCCTCGGCTGAATATCGTGCATTTAACCTCAAACTCGGACTTGTGCGCCACTCATCGTCATCGATACATAATGTACTATTTCTGCCCTCCGGCCGGAAAGCGTCAACTTTCGGGCCGCTGCGCTAAACGAAGTTGTCACTTTCCGGCTCCGTCGAGCAGAAAAATAGTATACACACCTTGGCCTGTAAATAAGAAAGCCTCAGATCACATGTTTGTTGACGTCGGCTTCGCCTCGGCCGACAATTACATGTGATCTGAGACATTTCTTATTTTACCGGCCTAGGTATGTAATCTACTATACTTGAACAGTGAGCTATTGTTTCGCCATCAAGGAATGCTTGTCTAATGTTCCTTCCGAGGGCTGAATACAACTTTTCTGCCAAGATGAACGAAAGTGAGCGTTTTTAACCGAGCGAAGCGAGGTTAGAATGCTCACTTTCGGTTCATGTAAGCAGAAATAGTAGATTACATACCTAGGCCGGTAAAGTGGGAATCGGCTTCGCCTCGGCCGATAATTACATGTGATCTGAGGCAACTGTGTTTAGCGCAGCGGCCCGAAAGCTCACGCTTTCCGGCCGGAGGGCAGAAAACACTAATTATTATTCCCGCACGTAGAGCCCACTCGAGACCTAATTATCGCTTAATAAAAGATTACGGCGGTTTGTTTCCTTCCAAAATGATAATTTTTCATGTGTTCTCACGCGTGTAATTCCCCAAAAAATAAAAATGACAAAAAACTGTGAAATCTGGGGAATTCTGGGGACAAAAATCATTGAAAAATCTCGAGAAGACGACCGTCTCTCGGCACACGAGAAAATTGATTTTGAGAATTTTCTCATTTTCCTTTTGCGTCGTGACTTTTTTTTCTGTCCGATTCTATTTCAATGAGAGTTTTTTTTAATCATTCGCGACTTTGAAATTTGATATTTCATTGAATGTTTATCGGTTCAATGAATTTCTCTCAATTTGTCGGGGTTTTCCTTGGGAGATATTTTATTTTTACAACCGAATTAGTAGACATTGAATTTATTTAACTCCTGTAGAATTCTTCGATTATAGTTAATTATACACGACTTTCACATTTAACGTCGTTTGAAGCGTCTCTTTTGTATTTCACGGGTGTCCGCAAACAGAGAAGGAGGAATTTGCCACTCATATCTCGTAATTCTACAACTGTACATTTCACAATTACGCCCACACACGCACTCATTGAGTTTACTTTCAATTTCAGTGGAATTTTAAAACATTGGATGTTTAATTTTATTTGAAGTTCCATTATATTTTAAATGTTTTGTAATGTAATTGATTTATCTGAGTAATCCATTCGCAATTAACGATTTTCGTTCAGTGATTTCATCAAACTGTCGGTTGTAATAACTATCTCGATTACTTACTGGAGTAGGAGAATATAGAGTGCGGGTACGTAAGATTCGAGGACTTGATCCACACGCAGAATGTGAATTCGTGGATTTCCGGGACCGGCAGCTGCCATCGGAGAAACTGCAATTATTAAATAAAATAATTACTAAAAGAAGTAGGATCGAGTGGGGCAAAATGGAACGTTTTATCTGGACAATAACTCGGGATTGGCCGAGTGAAATTGAATGATTTTTCTTTCATTTTGAAGCTGAAGCCCAGAGCTTCAAAATGAATTGAAAATTATTCAATTCCACTCAGCCAATCCCGAGTTATCGCCAATTAAACAACACGGAAAAATATATCTTGAGAACTATATATTTTTTACATTAAATCGACTCATTTTATAAATGAAAATTCACATAAAATATAAATTTGCGTTCCATATTTTGTCGTATGAATTCTATATATCTATAAAAAATTTATTAAATTTTCCCGAATTATATTAATTTTTTGTATATTTTTCCGCGTGAAGAAGACGTTCTATTTTCCTCCACATCCGTCATTTCTCAGTAGTTTCAATTGTCGGCTGGGCCTTCCGAACGAGCGGTTAAATCCCAGATTTCCCCACATTGAAGCTGAAAACACGAGCTTCAAAATGAATCCCAAATCATTAAATTTCACTCTACCAATCCCGAGCAATTGTCAACTGAACCCCATCAATTTTGCCCCACTCTCTCCAAACTCTCTGAATTAAAATCCAAATTACATAAAAATTACCTGAATATACCCCCGTTGTGTGAGGACAGCTTTGTGCATGGAAGCTCCAGGAACCCTCCGCGTGTCGTCTAATCCACGAGAATTTTCCCCAGTTCCAATTTCCTTAATGGCATAGCTCTCGATGCAAATGAGGAGTGTCATCCATATCCAAATTCCATCCATCTCAATTCCCATCAACCCAACTTCCGCGGTGCGAATAAATCATAAATAATTAATTACAAGTCCCGTGGAAAATAGTCGAGAGTGAGGATTGAATTGACGAGTCTCTCGTCCAGAAAACCGGTACTGCTTTCACAGTTGTTCCTGAGTCTGGCTGTCGCGTCCCAATGAAACACAAATCGATGCGATGAGGTGCAGGCCCACAGTAGATAAACCACACGAAACGCGTCGGCTTTTTAGTATCTCCCAGCAGAAGGGGGATAACATCCCGGGGCCACTGGTGTATTGTGATCGGGTCGCGTGCGCTTCGGGACTCGGTCGGCCCCAATTGCCCACTCAATCACTGTCTGCTGGGCTAAAAAAACAACTGACAAAAAAAAGTAATAATTACCGGCTGCAAGAAAGTATGTCACTCAAAAGAAAGAAAGAAAGAAAAAAGTGGATAAACAATTTGGCTGACAACAGGACAAGAGAGCATAGCATCCTCCAAGATGTCCAAAATTGTTTCCAAAATTTATAATAAAACAAATGTCCTCCAAGTGATAATGAGACCCTCTCAACCTCTTCCAGGCCAGAGCTCTCGTTAGCCTGCCAATGAGTTCTGAAAGTCTCTTAAAAAAAATTCCTCGATTGTTGTTTCATCACTTTTTGAGTCCATTGAGGTATAAACATCTCCTCTGTATCATAAGCGTTCTCTTTAAGCACTGAAATATCACATTATTCCCCGGGAGTACCAAATCGATACGTCCAGCCTCCTCCACTAGCGCTCGGAGTTATGAATACCCATTTACATTATACACATTTCCATCTCTTTTTGCACCTAGTTTTTTTTTCTTTCTTTCTTTTTTTTTTATAAACTAGAGCATCCTCTCGAGCCTCATCGATCGGACAAAACGCCGCCTACTTACACAGCACGCATGGCACATTTCACTCTGCACACGCCTCGACGATTATACCAGACATCCACTTGTCTCAGCGTTTTCACCAAGAGGTTATAAAAGTATTCCGAAGCCACTGGTGGTTGGCCCCCTCTTCGACGCAGTCGTCCGGCGACACTCGACGGAGAGGAATTTGACAAATAACGGGCTACACTGCCCTGGCCGCGACCTTGAACCGATGCTGGTGATTTTATCATTTTTGTGGGGGATATTGGGTTGATTGTCAGGGGAGAGTGATTTCTGGCGTCGGTGGGCAGTCCGGGTTGTGGAAAGCGTGGGGAATGTGGTGAGCTTTGGGGGACGAGGGCGAAGATACTCAACTTTTTTTTTTGTATTGGTGAGGGTGAGGAGGATGCATGGAGTGATTGGGTGGACATTACTTGGAAATCATTGAAATGAGATTGGAGGTTGGAAATCGAGATTTCTTGACTGGAATTTGGAGTAAAAAAGCAATGCTCCGGGGGTTCAGGTGGTTTGATAGCTCTTCGGGGGTCTCCGTAGCTGGAGGTTGGAGAATTATCTGAGAAGGTGTGAGGAGGATTTGTTGTCTTGTGGGAATGCCAGTGGAGAATTTTTGGGGGGCTCTTCACTCGGTTATTAGGCGAGAGTGAATTCGGGAGTTGGTGGGCATTCCAGGTTGTGAAGAGCCTGGGGAATGGCGTGAGATTGGTTGAGATTCGGCGAAAGGGATGCCTGGAGTAGCTGGAGGGTGATGCTGAGGATATTCTTGGGAAATCATTGAAATGAGACCCAGAGTTTGGGAAAAAGACATTTTTGGACTGGAGTTTGGAATGAAGAAATTGATATCCCGGATGTCGGGGGTGCGTTGACCTCTCGTCGAGGCTCTTCGCAGCTGGGGTGGGAATAATATCCGATCAGATGTGATGCGGAATTTTTGTCTTGTGATGATAGGACTGGAGAATTCTCGGGGGCCAATTTCGTTAATTATTAGACGAAATGAATTCTGGATTTTTAGTGAGAACTCCTGGGGAGGTTGACTGCTTGTGAAAAGGGCTGGAGATGTGTGGAGATTGGGTTAAAAATTCAGGGGACGAGGGCGAAGGTACTCCTCTCTCATTAAATATTGCTGAGGGTTGGTTGGATGGAGATTATGGTGAGTATATCATCGGAAAATCATTGAAAATGACCTGGAGTTGACGAGGAATCTCATGATGAAAAGTGACTGAAAAGTACTCTTTCGACACATTTTTCACTTGCTACTCTCCGCTTCGCGTCGAGTGACTAAATAGTATATTTCATATTAAAAACAATGGTTTTTGGTGAGTGGGAGGTTTATATGCTGCCCTCGGCTTCGCCTCGGTCTGCATGACGCGCAGTGCAGGAAACCTCCCACTCCCCAAAAACCATTTTTTTTCTCTTGTTACGAAATATACTATTTTGCAATACCTGCCCAAAAAGTTCACTTTTCAGTACCGGTTTTCGTGCGTAAAGTGGTACTTTTCCGCACAGTGTGCGTAAAAGTCAGAAATCTCGTTGTAAAGCTTCGCTTTACGCACTCGAATTTCACTTTACGCACGACTTTTTCACTTGACTTTTCCGCACTCCGCACACAAGGAAATCACTTTGCCCTCAAAGCGAATTTTGGCAGGCATTGCAAAAAATTAGGTGTGCAACACGTGCGTATCGTCTTTTTCGCCTCCCGTGATCGCCTAGCACTCGTGGCCGGCTTTGCCGGCCACTCGCGTCAGCGATGCACAGCTCGTGCGAAAAAGTGCTACTTTACGCACTAGTTGCCCAATATACTATTGAAGCCACTGGTGGCCGGCCCCCTCTTCAATGCTCGTCAAAGTTTGGAGAACCTCTGGAGATTGGCTTCACCTGCGGTGAGAAAAATTCGTTTGCCGCCAAGGAAATGTACTCGACAAACAAGATATTTACACACGTATATCTACTTCTGCCGAGTGAATTGCCCTGAAATTGAGATAATAGTACATTTTGACACTAGGCCGTGAAGAACTTTTCTGGCGAATATGAGGGTACAGGACGAGCCGAAGGCGAGTTCTGTAATCATATGAGGCAGAGAAGTTCTTCACAGCCGTGTGTCAAACAATATTTTTTGTCACGACGCCCGTGAGTGCTTTACGGACTGAGTGACAAAAAATAATTTTTTTCTCAGCCTGAAAATATTACCCCTGACATATAATCCGAGAGGACGTCACGAGGATTTCTGTCTTGTGATGATGCAGGTGGAGTAATTGCTCTGAGGTAATTTATTCGACGATTAGTGGAGAGTGAATCCTGGTGTTTCGGTGGAGGATTACTTCGGGAGGTCGACTGGCTGTGAGAAGGGTCAGAAAAGCGTTGAGATTATTTAAAATATTCAGGGGACGAGGGCGAGGTTGTTCAGTCCCTGTTATTCATCGTCAACAGTTCGGTTGGATAAATCCCCATTGAGTGGTCGTTACGGGGGAGTCGTTGGAGTTTCCAGGGAGAACAATCGGTTGGTGACCCGGAGAATGGTCCACAACGAGGCCAGCAAATCCTGAAATTCGATTGATTTTGCCATTTCATTATTTTTCACTCCAGATTAAATCGTCACTAATCGACAATTTTTGGTAAAAAAAAAAACACCTGGAGCTTCTCGGGAGTTCACTTCGATTATTTCCGGTTCACTCGGCGAATTATGCGGGCTCATTCTCCTCGACAACTGAAACGGGGAAAGAATCTGTTCAAAATCACCCGTCCAAGTAATTTCGCAAAATACGAGTCTCACTCTCGTCGCGTTAACCCACTAACTCGTTTTATTTTCAGTCTAAATGTGAATTAACGCGTGTTACACAATACTTTCACTGCCTATTCAGGATTTTGCATGAATTTATTTTCATTTTTTTTTCTCCTCACGAGGATAAGAAAATTGCGCATTGGAGAGAAAAAAAATTCACGAAAAATAGCGAAGAAATTCCGTGTACCGAATACGGAGAACAGACTGCCGTAAAAATTACGTGACAAAATGTAAAACTCGAGCGAACTGCTCTTTCTTCACAAAGTGGTACGATAACTGAAATTTTCCGTCTTCGTTGGGGCCATTTTATGGATCGAAACGTTCTTTTTATGCGAATAGAACATAATTTTTAAGTGAAACTCGATAAAAGAAGAAGTGAAATAAAAATTGACAATGAATTCGCGAAATTTTCTATTCAATTGGACAAAAAAAATTCTGCGACAAAAACTAAAGAAGAAGTTGAATAAAAAGTGACAACAATTAATGGACAAAATTTTTTATTCACTTGGAAAAAAAATTCTGCGACGAAGGCAATAAAAATCAGAGGAATTGTCATTTTAGTACTGCCGATAATTGAAAACTTGAGACGGATATTAATTGTAATTTAATGTTTATAATTTTTTTTGTTGACAGACGGCGAAGAATTCCACTTCGGGAAGTTATTACATGGGCGGAAGCAGCACATTACCAAGAGGTGGACCGATCATGCGAGCCTACAGTCCAGCAGCTCCAGCTGTCCTTGCGGGACCCAACGCCACTCCAGCCCAACCGAAGACCCTGGGCACACCAGGTACAGTAATAACGACTTCCGGCTGTTTAAAAGTAGTTCTTCAAGTAATTCCCCCTCGCTTGAAATGACTTCTTGAAGCCTGAAAAGAAAGAGAATCCCATCTTGAAGTTCTAAAAATCTTGAATTGAGATTTAGCGTGAAGAGCTGAAGTTTTCAGGCGGTCTAGGGCCGGATCGTTTATTTTCGAATGTTATCTGCGCTCTATTTTATTATCTTCCCTCAACAAATTACCTGAACATTTTATTTTGCAATATTTCGTTGCGATAAACGTCGGAAATTGCTGGAATTTATCATGAAAAAAAAAATTGAAAAATTGCTGAAGGTTTAGATTTTTTTATTCAGGAAAAGTTTAATTTAAAAAAATTAAAAGTTGGGCATTTACCGACGGGAGGGGCCCTCTGCTCTACCGTAATTGCGGGAGGTCGGGAGAGGGAGCGATTTAATAATAAATCTCATTTTGCACTGCAGATGATGACAAAATCAAAAAAACCTTCTCTACCGCAAAATGGGATTTATTACGAAGTTATTCCTCCCTCCCGGCACCCCCCGAAAACTCCGCGGCTGATGGCCACACTCATAGGTAATTCACAAAATTTTTATCTGCTTGTACGAAATAATAAAATAAAAACGCTCCTTACCAGGCTTCAATTATTTTTTTAGTTTTTTTTTCAGTATAAATTCATATTTATCAGTACACTCATTGCGACAAACTATTACATCGAAAAAGTCTACATAATTTTCTCAGGAAAGATAATATATTTGACCGTAGATAACGTTCGAAAAGATAATCGATTCGGCCTTAAATTGATATTTTGAAATAAAAAATTGAGAGTATGGAAAGTCTTGAGATTTTCACAATTCAATTTGATGGCGTAAGTCTCGCATTGAATTTTTTTATGAATTTCGCAACATTCCCTACCCACTTTCCCTGTCTTTCACGAAAAATGCGCATGAGATGTAGAGTATCGCCCGCACGACTGTCGTCCAATGTGTACAATTAATTAATTCATTGTTTCTTTTATAACCGAGTAGAAGGCATGCAACTCGTCCAGTACTTTTTGCCACCAAATTTATCTTCTCTCACTGTTTTTTCCTTGTTACAATGTCAAAGGTTGTTTTAAATTTCCAACGGATGTATTTTTCTTTCTGGTCACATCGACAATGCCATTAACGACTATTCACGAAGAATAAAAAACGCCATGAAATTTAAATAATGCAGAGAACATTGTTAGTGTCCGCCTGATGTAAATTTTTAGATAACTCCGCGAAAGTATTACTCCCATTTTAATTGTTTATTATAACCGACTCTAGAACTCCGCGATTTACTCTGAGTAATAATGTTGTAGCAAAAATTTTTAAAACACTAGAAAATTATATAAATACAAATACATAAGAGAGGAAAAATGTAGGGAAAATTGTTGGTGTCCTCCGGAGTTCAATTTCTCGGATAACTCCGCGAAAATATTATCTGCGTTAAAATTGTTTATTATCGCCGACTTGAGATTGAGTTTTCGAGATTTACACTGAGAGAAAAAATTATTTTTACCAGAGTTCACTCACTCGATACAACAAAACATTCTCTCGTCAATTGTTAAAATCATGAAATCTCCTGATAAATAATATAATTCTTAGAGGGAGAGGAGAAAATATTTCAACAGAATGAGATGTTCTCGGGATTTTCCGAGAGAATTATTCCGTTCTCTCGAGACTAAAAATCACGTTCTGCACGTAATTTCAAGTAATCGCGTTCTATCCGGTATTTGATTTTCATCAGGACCTCCATAACGCAATGTCCTGCCCAAAAAATGCACCTTCAATTCAATTTTTGCCCAATTTTTGATACTCTTGGGTTCCTAATGAAAGCGTTCAACGAACGATCGCAACCAAAATTTTGCAATTGAACATGCTATGTTATCACTTCGCGAATTCATAGATGACTTCGTGGGAGGTCTCACGCTGACAGTGGAAGATTTTCTCCAGACAGAACCAAAAATTCTGGCTTCGTCCAAACCCAGTAAACAATAATTCGAACATTACCAGTAGAGAAGCCCATTTAGCCGATAAATTGCGGCGAATTATCGAATTTTCCTGTCTGGGAAGTATTTTTTCTCTCAGTGCACTCTAAACAACAATTTGCTAGCCATCATCGAGGAAAAAAAGACAATTCTACTTCACTTAACCACCCAAACTTCATATTTAAGGGCCGGGTGTAATAGTGCGTCGCCTCGAAATCAGCATGACGAATTCTCGGTAAAATAATTATTAAATCATTAGCAAACCTAATTACCGACCTTTGTCCATGATTTCTGCAAGTCGGAAATTACGTCTGCTCACGATTTGATCATTACTAGCGGTGTTGCGGCCGCAAACGGCCGCTACATTGTTGCTTTTTTTGTTAGATTATTTACTTTTCATTGTTTCTTCAGTAGCATTTTTCCATTAATGAATTTCTTCGTATCGTTCTTATTATATATCAAGATAAATTAAATCATTATGCATTTTCATTAGGTTATCACTCAGTCAATTACAGCAAAAATTTGGGTTTGTTCATTTCGAAAAAGAAGCCAAGCAC
>JAPYZM010003035.1:0-12448 GCA_030522845.1 Psyttalia concolor
AATAGAAACAGTGATGTCAGAAATGAGTATTTTGAAAATTAGTTTTTGAAATATAATGAGCGAATATTGTTCTGAAGATTAGAAATTCTCTTCAGAATACTCGCACGGTGATCAACGGCGCCGACGCTTGCGGCGGCGTCGGCGCTAGTAATATATAAGCGATTCGTGGTGTTTTGATCATTATACATTCGCGCAGAGAACGAAACGATTATCGAAAACCAATTAATTGAGTTCCAGCTCGATGTCACTGTCCATTAATTTTTTAACGCCCTT
Organism: Psyttalia concolor; assembly: GCA_030522845.1. Classification (NCBI taxonomy): domain Eukaryota; kingdom Metazoa; phylum Arthropoda; class Insecta; order Hymenoptera; family Braconidae; genus Psyttalia; species Psyttalia concolor. The sequence goes on from JAPYZM010003035.1 coordinate 274, forward strand.
TTCCATTCGTTACAATTAAAGGTTTTTTATTCCGTTGCAAACAGAAAATTGCAATACGTATTGGTATAATGAAACAGTGATGGTTAGAGCGATTGATATGGATGCCGGCTGCATATTGTTAGATGGCGCCCTGATAAGTCAACTGTAAGGAAGTTTTCTGGGTGTCAGTGTAGATTATTCAATAGTGTGACATATTTTTGCCACAGTTTTGGGATTGTGCATAACAATTGCAATTGCAATTGCTGTGCAGTGCTGTTTCAGGCGTTTACACGCCTGAAAACAGCACTGTAATTTTGCACTTACACGCACGTGTAACATAAAAACCATTTATATCTAGTCTTTGATATCTAGTATGTTTATGTGTAGATTATATGTAGAGAATTCTTATTGTAAAAATTACCTGTTATGTACTTTCACAATGATAAATCAATGAAAAGGTGTTTGTCTACAACTTTTTTCTGGGCGGTATAATGCTTGAGAATACTTATATGCACCAATGCTCTCAGTATTCCTCCAATGCTAAATTGCAGCTTCGTTTTTAAATTAATTTTACGTCTGATTCCAGGACACTGTAACAAATAAGACATGATGAACATACATATATGTTTATTTTTATATATGTACATATTGATACATAGGCATTTACGGCTAACATGTCCAAATTTTCACTTTTTTAAACAAAATTCTCGCACTTCAGATCTCAATTTCAGCCTAACTTTCTCGACTCCAAAATGCTAGATACCTCACAATCTCTCAAAGAAGTATTAACGAATTTGAAGTTAAATAAATATTTGCAAATAGGCTATACAAATTACGTGAATAGTTTTTTGTATTGTTACTGAGTACTTACTACAGAGACGAAAATCAGCTTCTCTTTCTAGTTTGCTATTGAAAGTCTGAAATTCTTCAAGTGTAGCATAAAAATGATCATGCAGATCTACGATTGGTCTACGATTCACCGAAAACACAGTTGGTTCTTTCATTTCGTTTTTTATTTCTTCAAGTCCAGAGAGAACTTTCACCATCTGGGACTGAAGCTGTCCAACAGCCGATGTCAAAATGCGAAGTTGTTTTTTGATACCTTCCTGTGAATCCCTCTTCTCCGTTTTATTCGTTGGTGTCAATTTGGTACTCATAAAAGATGTTTGGCGGGCAGAATTTTCACGATTTCCACCCACTGGTTTTCCAGATCATCCACCTCTTGGGGTGTCTATTATCCTTTGGTCAGCCTCAATTTTTGACCAACTTCTTTCGAGGGGTTGGGATGCAGAAAGATGATTTCTTGGGGAATTTGTAAGGTGACAAAAACTTCGTTTTTCCCTCAAGCGATTGAACTGAACTGGAGATTTAAAAAAATCGAGATTAATGAAGATGAATGAAGTAGTTTCATATTTTAATCATTGTCTTCTAGTTGAAATAGAATAAATATTAATTCAGTTGCGAAGGGGTAAAGTAAGGCGAGACAATTTTCCATATCATAATAACTATTGAATTATTTTAATAGTCAGTAAGTTGAGGAGAAAATATTAGAAAACTTTTTTTGCAAATGCGGAAATCTCCAACAAAACAGGTCTTCTCAGATTTTCTTCTAAAATGAATCGTTATGGTGATAATTCGATAATTAACACGATATGGAAACTGCCTTCTTCTACCACTTGCGCAGCAAATTGATTATTCAACAGCATTTAAAGGCCTATTTCCATATCTTCATCACAGTTAGAATCCCTGTAAAAATCTCAATCGTATATAATTTTTTTTGGCTTTTACATTAACTTTTTTTCATTATATAAAGATATAAATAAAAAAATTAAAAGTTTTACTTTGTAATCAAAATATCTAAATTAGAGAATTCTGTGATATTAACATAGAGAGTAAATTTTCAGATTATTAAGGAATCTTGTACAATAAGAAATTCAAACCGAAATAACAAATTTTTATGCACTTTTATGCATTATTTTAAAAATTAGCTTATTTTTATTAACTTTGCTTAGGAAGTCTGAAATTTATTTAAAAATCTTATCGGTAAAGTTTGAGTCACCTCGAGATTATATTAATGAAAAAATGAATATATTCAGGTTACTCATGTCTTCCTTTCGTGATGAGTGAGGGCTGCGATGCGAATGTGGATGAATATGAGGCACAGGAGTTAATGATCTGGAACGACGTTCGAACGACGATGATTTTGATTTGGAAACTTCTTTGGGGCGAGATTGATCTTTTGTCTCCACAGAAATATCTGATCAGCCTACGAAGTGAAAAAAACCATATTAAAAAAATATATGTCCAAACATTCTTTGTAGTCACGGGATTATCTTACTATCCATATTTTCTTCGCTGTCTGATGATGAACATCTATTATCCTCTTGAGCTTCATAGAAGAGTCTTCTCACTCTCTCATTATTAGCAATTGTTCTCTTTTTTTTAAGGTTTTTCATTAAATTTGCAACTTGTCTTTCTCCATATGATTCGCTGCATGTGGTAAACGCGAATGGTGTGTCTTTCGATGCATGAAGCCGTTCCACGGCTAATTCGTAAGTGTCTAAATGAAAAATAATAAGGCATCAATAGATTATTTTAGATGTTAGTATTGAATGCGTAAAGGCAGATGAATGAATTTACCACATCTGGTGAACTATCCAATTATAACGATAACGATCCATTTTTTGAAGAAAATATTTTAAAAATCAAGGGAGAAAAGACCAAGTCTGACTCTGTAAGACTCGCCTTCGGCTCGTGTTACAACCTCCCACGAGCCAAAAACACCATTACGCGCATGTTGCATAATATACTACGAGACCGATAGCGCGCTTCGCGCGCCATATTTGAATTTCTCGCCTCGAATATGGCGATTTTTTCAAACCAATGAGGAATTATCCTTACGCGTTTCGAGATATTTCGATTAGGACGAACTTCATTTATGTGTTTGTGCTTTCATAAATAGGATTCTCCTCAAATGACTGATTATTGAGATAACTAGATATTTATTGAGATATGTAAAATGGACACATCTCCAATTCCCCCTTTAATATTCATCTCGTAAACGATATTTTCATTCCAAAACTTATGAACAATCATACAAGATGAGAAGCTATATGTGCTAATATGAACCTAAGTGAAATTGATTAGAAAAAATATTTCGTTTGGGCTTTATTTAAGTCGAAGGTATTCGACTCAAGGTATTTGATCATACTTTAACATATTTTATCGGATTAATTTTTCTCGTCACTTCTATAGTTTGCCACGACCTCATCCCTCTGAACTCCACCTACAATATTTTTATTATATAAAAATCACGAAAAAATGGGTTGATAAGAGTATGAGAACTGTAAGTTTTGTCATTTTCGAACCTCGAAATATCACTAGACTTCGACTGCATTTGTAGATATTTCTTTTATTAGACTGTTCCGGGCGAATATACTTTATCTAATTGTTAATATTTTATAATTATCATTTCATTCTCAACTTACTGTTTTTGTCATTATGCTGCGTTGACAATCGGGCTCTCATGCAGGGTAGAATAACTATATCAAGTGCACCCGAAGACGCCTGGACTCTCACCGCACTGGTATACCGAAATCAGCACCACTTTTTACCCAGAGAAGTACCGGGAAAACTTGCACTAGCGTTCTGATACAACGGCTCTTTACAGTGGGATTAAATTATACCAATTTCTTGATACCAATCACTTTTTCAAAAAAAAACAATTGATTACTTGATTTCGTCAATCTACACAATAGACGCCATTCGAAATACTGCCATCCGCCATATTATGCCACCGGCCGGCACGGGCCTCCTGCATGAATCACCGGGAGTCCTCACTGACGCCGAGTCTGTGCGCGTACAAGTCCAAACTCGCAGTACACGTGTCAATCTCATGAGTACAACACGACTTGAGCATAGTTATGAATATGAAAAAACCGAGGATTTTTGCGAATTATTTTTTATTTCTCTATGACTTCCACTTTTTTGTTGTACTCATAAAAAAATAGGGATGTTGCGAAAAATCGCTGTTTAACGCAGTGCAAAAATGAGATTAGTTGAGTTTGTATAGTTTAAAAAATATCGAATTTTTATGATAATTAGGGGTTGTTTTGATGAAAACATCAGAAATGTATTTTTGTAGATCTTGGATGGCCCGTGAAATTAACATGCGTTACAGTTGAAATTTGCTATTTCTACACAACAACTTAACTCAATTCAAATAATTTTAATACAGGCTAAATTCAATATAGAAAAACAACGACATAACCTCATTTTAACATTTGTTCATTGTGATGTTCATTTCGTCTAAAAATATAATTAAATCAGTATTATGGCCTGTCAAAAGCATATTTAGATCTTGCTTTGCTGACACATTCAACAAAGATTGGTACAAACATGGGACAGTTTGTATTGAAACTGTTGAAAAATATAATAAGATAAGTAATAAGGTAAGTTTTTTATTTCCATCTATATGGCTTGACGCCTTGTACAGTTGGCCTACAGTTCCACACACGTCGTATTTTCGTTAATATGCAGGACTTAAATAGTTTTGAGGTGCACGTGTGTGTTTAACCCTAAACATAATAAACAATACAAAAACAGCTTTGTAAAGTAACGAGAATAAGTATGATAGTAGAAAATAACTAGTTTTGATTGCAGTCAAATGCCACTGGCCCGTTAGGACAAGTCAATCCTCGGTCCGGTATGGCTTCTTCGGTCTTTGCTTTTTCCTCAAACTCTTTTACATAGGTACAGAGGGCCAAATTCGGAGTGCCCCTCAGAGTTTCAATGATCCAGCTCTCCAAGGAAGTGCCTACTGGTTTTGCTCTTCCCCAACTGGCTTGGATATACTTTGTCTGCCTTGGTCGCAGGATAAGATATGCTCCAGACTCTCCAATACCCCACAGAACCTACAGTTTGGGTCCTTGAAGACCTTGGCTTCACTTCTGCCAACGTTTCCGTACCGGAGCCTGGCCCACTGCTCCTTGATGTTGCCGCTAGTTTTCCTAAATCCCCAGTATTCTCCTCCTTTTCCTTCTACTTCCAAGAGTTTGTAATGGGGACAGTACTTGGATCTGTCCGTACGGTGCAAATCTGACTGGATTTCTTGGTCTGTTTTCGTCTGGAGGTTGGTGTCCAGCTGTGATGCTATTTCTCGCCTGCTGTCATAGTCCCAGATGCGTCTTAGAGCTGTCCCATCCCCTGCTCCTTCCAGGGCATGCTTGATCATCTTACCCAATTTTGAGGGGTAATTATTGAGGATCCCTCTCACTTCTTCCCTTAGTGCTTTGATAGGCCATCCCTCAGAGCCCATGAATAAGATTTCCGTTAGGTACCTGTAGGCTCTGATGAGGCTTTCAATCTCAATGCTGCGACGTCCTGCTTCCATTCTCCAGATATACCCTGGCGTGTTGAGGGCTAGCCCCATTGCCATTTTTACGTAGCGACTCTGCATCCTCAGTATTACCTCACTCCTGCTCTAGTCCCACAACTGTACTCCATAGAGGCATCCGAATTTCCCAATCACGTCCAGCACGTACAGCCTCTTCTACACCGAGTTTATCCTGGCTCTCTTCATGATTCCCCAAGCACTGTTAGTGGCGAGTCTGGCCTTGCTCGCCAGCTTCTTGGTGTGGATCTCGAACGTTCCTCTTGTGGAAAACTAAAACCCGAGGTATTTGAACTGGTTAACTATTTCTAGTTTTTTCCATTGAGTTCCCACGAGTCCTGTTTTGCGAGTCGTCCGCCGTTCCTGAATACCATCACCTTAGTCTTGCCTCCATTTATCTGTAGATGATTCCTTTTGGCATAAGTCTCTGCTATGAATAGCACTGAGCTCAGTTGGTTTAGACTTTCTGCTACCAGCGCTACATCATCTGCGAATTTGAGATTATATATCTTCTCTCCTGCTAGCACCGTTCCTCCCGTTCCTTTCCTTTCCAGGGCTCGGTCGAAGTCCTCGAGGAATAAACAGAATAATACCGGACTGAGGGGGCACCCCTGTCCAACCCCGCAGTTGGAGGAGAAACGCTCGGTGGTTCCTGTGTTTGTGATGACTTTGCAGATGGTATTGCTGTAGATGGATTCGATTATTTCATAGAGCCTTCCTTGCATTCCCATGTCCTTCAGCTTCTTCAGCAAGAGCTTTCGGTCAACTAGATTGAAGGCCGCCCGGAAGTCGATGAAGACCACATATAGCTTTTTGCCCGGAGTCCTGAGGCGGTGGCCAATCAGCGTGTTCAATACGCATATGTGCTCTCTTGCGCTGCGTCTCTCCCGGAAGCCAGCTTGGCTGTCTCCCACCTTGCAATTCTGTTCAGCCCACGATCCCAGCCTCTTTGACATAATTTTCGTCAAGAGTTTGTATTCCAGATCTAGCAAGAAGATGCCCCGGTAATTGGTCGCCTTATCCATCTCACCCGCCTTGAAAATGGGAAAGATGTGGGCTGTCTCCCAACCATCCGCAAGGCTCGTTCGTTCCCAAAACTTGTTGATGATCCGGTGCAACTCGGCCCTTCCCTTGGCCGGGAGTGCCTTCAAGAATTTTGCTGAGATCCCGTCCTCCCCCGGCGCTTTATTATTCTTCATACCTGTCAGTGCTTTCTTAATTTCTTCCTATTTTATTTTTGCGTTCCACCAATCCTGCTGTGTTCGGGCTGGATGTCGCTGTAGGATTCGGGTGATTTCGGGTGGACTCCATGCCTGGGTCTGCTGGCGAGTAGCCCTGACTCAGCTCGCGATCTTCCGAATTGAGCAGCTGACTGAAGTGTCCCGCCCACTCCGCATCGCTGATATTCCCCCTTGGCCTCCCCTTCCTGGGGCGGAACATGTTTAGAGCCCTCCAAAAGTCTTGCATGTTCCTACTCTTTGAGACTTTTTTCCATCTGCTGTTATGGAGAGCCGCCACTTTGTCCTTCTTCAGGTTTTTCAGCTTATTCCGTTGAGTTAGCCAGTTCTGTCTGGATCTTGGGTCCGACTTATCCCTGTGATAAACTTTCAAGGCAAGGAAAGTGATTTTTCGCTGCTCCTTATACTCGGAATCTACCCAGGACTCTTCCCTTGACTCCTGCTTGCCTACACGCTTCACCATACCACATTTACGCGCTGATTCCCAGATCATCGTTTTGATCTGGTCCCAGGTTTCCTTTGGATCATCTTGACACCCCAATTCCGACAATACTTGATCTACTGCTTCTTGGTAGCTTTTTTTATCCGCTTCGTCCCAGACTAGCCGCTTCACGGGTGTTCTAGTCGCCGGTGGTTCATTGCCCAGTGGCAGGTGCCCACTATTTCGCCTTAGGTTTATAGTCAGGCTAACTGGCAGGTGGTCTGAGCCCAGTAGTGCCATCACCTCCAGCTTTTCCACCACGTTGACGGACTCTGTTGCACTGATGAGGGCTAAGTCCAGGACTGAATCCGATCCTCCCAGGAACGTTGATCTCCCCAGCCGGTATCCCTCTATTGCTCCGTTTAATATGACCAGTTCATAAAGAGCTCCAAATTCCAGTAGCGCCTCACCTTCCCTGTTTTTTTCCGGGTCTTCTGATTTCCTCTCGAAATGTAAACCCATTTCTTCCAAAAGGTCACTCTGGCATTGGCTAGCTCCAATGCGCGCAGTCCAATCCCCTATCAGTATTATTCCGCCTTCCTCAAAAGCTTTCTCCACCAGCGGCTGTTGTTTAACTGTCAGGCGAGCCATTTTTTGGTTGTTGTAGACTGTGATGATTTCCAGTGGTTTTTCCTCTGCAGTTTGGAGTCCCTTTATTCGTATCCCGAAGTCCCATTCCGTTAAGTCAAGAGTGGTGGTGCAAGATATTCTTGCCGTCACGAGATTCCCCCCACTGGCTTTACCTTTTCTTTTTGTTCTAAACGCAGGTTGTGTTGCCCACCTGAAGTTTGGAGCCAGGTTCCTAAGTACCTTTTCCTCATTTTTCTTTTCAAGGTGCGTTTCCTGCAGTACAATTATGTCAAACTGTTTTAAGAAATTCCAGTGCTTCCGAATTTTATGGGCACCATCGATGTTCCAGGATACCAGGCGGGTGGATAAATCTAATTGAATGCTGTTGTTACCTACGCTGCTGCTGCTGGCGAGGGCTCTAACTAGATGGTCCCCTATTGCGAAATGACTGGTTCCTTCTTCTTGGAGAACGAGAGGGAAGGGGGAGTAACTTGTCTTCAATTTCTGACCATTCCCACGAAATGCCTTGCACATGGATTTTCTGGTATCCTGCTATTACTCCCATGCCCCTCTGGCTCATCCTTTCTCCTTCGTTTGTGAGCCACTCCTGGATTTCCTTTTCTCTGCTGGTGAGGTCATCCTGCAGAATGATTCTCTGGTCTGCAAATTTCTCGCGTCTCTTCATGATTCTCGCCTTGTTATTAAGGGATTTAAGTTTCAGAAGAATTTGACCTCTTCACAACAGTATTGCTTCCTTTGCCATTGGCAAGATTCCGGTAGCATTGAATATGGCTCTCGCTGCCTCTTTTTCTGGGGTTTTCCTTCGGGTGTTAAGGCCCTCGACAATGATGTTGTTTTTCCTTTGTTTCCTGTTATACATTTCCTCCCTCAGCTGGGCTGAGCTCAGTCAGGATGGGGTGAACAAAGTTACCATGGGTGTTCTTGCGGTTTCTGCTGGAGGCTCTGCGTTCCGATTCGGGCCGGTCTGGTGTCGGAGTATGTCTTGAAGTTCTGGGGTGTCTTGAGCCTTGTGGAGCCCGGGTGCAGCTTAGCTACCCGTATGGAGCTTAGTTGTCTCCCGGCTCTCTGGATGATGGTGGGAAGGGGGTTGCCATTGGTCGTTTCGTTGGTATATTTGCGGTTGCGAAAGTGGGTTCAGTGTAGAATTCTGCCTCGTGTTGTGTGGGATCTGGTGAATCTGCGCTACTGTGGTGGTAGTTTGACCATCGTAACCGGGGTTGTTGGGGCGGGTTGTTTGGTGTTGGTGAGGTCCACATTCCTCTTGTTCCTTTTGCCATATAGTGGGCCTCAGTCTACGCAGGAATTCCGCTGCTCTTGGGTTCAGATGTACTGTGTTGCCTGGGGGAGGTGGAGGTGCGGTGTAGGTCCCTGTAGATGCTTGGGGGATGTTGTTATTGAGGATTTTACCTCTCGTCATCTGACTAAGCTTCGTTAGTTCATTCTTCATCTCCCGCTGTTGAACTGCCAGATTCCTCAGTTCCCCTTCCACTAAAAGTAGCTTATTACTTAGTCCCTGCTGTTGGGCGTTCTAGATGCGGTCTCCCGCGGCTAGTTCTAGCCTGAGCTGTTCGAAAATCCAGCGAACCTCGGTCTCGAGCCTGCCTGCAATGCGGTCCTCGAGCGCCTTCATTCGTCCCTGCATCTGAGATAGGTTGAGAGCTTATTGTCTAGGTGGCTTTTGTGGCCATCTTTGGTTTGCCCTGGCTAGTTTCTCCGGGGAGTGTTACTTGTGGTGCTACTACTTGTGGTTGGAAGCTGCTGGCAGCGCTGGGGGAAGTTTGCTCCTGGTTTTTCGCGAGCTCGGCCAGACACTCCACCAGCGTCTGTCTGTCATGCGAATCCAAGGTGAGCTCGCTTCCTCCGTTGACTTGAGAACTTGATATTTCCCCTATGCTTGGCGACCCTACTCCCTGAGCGTGGCGTTGTGGCGTAAAATTGTCTGCATCCACTAAGTACAGTCTTGAGCGCTCCTCTTCTGCCAATCGATCCAGCTGTCTCTTTATCTCGTCATCGAACTCGTCCAGGATTTCCTGACTGCCTCTGGGGTTGTCTCCTTCGCCAGGCTCGTCCACTTTTCCTTCGGTTAGTGAGTCTTCAAACCACAGTGATTTGGTTCTGGTGCTTTTTCTGGTGGTTGCTGCTGCTTCGGGCTCGTTATTGCTTGGGGATGGAGGTTTTTTTCCTTTCGGGCGCAAGAGGTATGTGCTGATTTTTCGGGGATGTGGCAAAGTTTTCTTGTAGCCTTTAGCCACCCTCTTGGCTTTATTTTGCTGCCAAGGGGTCTTCCCCGACCTCTCTTCACCGGGTTTACGGTGTTGTCTCGTTTGGCCTGTGTTGCGATCCCGGGTGTTGGGAATCCGCCTTCAACATGTACCGGCGTGCATACCACTAATTCCTCCCCCATAACGTACAGTTTTCGAGTGGTCGCTTGTTTATGACTCCAATTGTCACCGATCTTGAATTAAGCGCAGGGATAACACTTTCATGGCTTCTCTGGCTTTATTGGAAACTTTCTGTGTACGTTTGGCCAATATTGGTGCTTATTTAACTTCGAATTAATGCAATATCTGTTATGTTCATTTACATAGTAATTTTATCTCCTCAAACAAATTGCTTTCAATTTTTTCTCATAAACTCATTAATTATTCCTCAAATTCATTCAGTTCTAATCACCCAAATATTGCCGTAACATGAAAGTACATTTGTATTCCCAAATTTTCCTTCACAACAACTCCCAATGTTAGCATTCCCTCTCACATCCTTCACTCCAGCCTTGAAAAATATATTAAATTCATCTGTTAAGATATTTGCATTTAAAATGTGAGCCATGTTGTTTGTGTGTGTTGAGTTTGTTTTGTGCTGATTTGAATGGAATTAAATCTTCAACAAAAACAATCCTATGTGGATGAAGAATCGCAATTTTCTAATTAAATAAATCAAATTCACCTGTTAATTTGGAACAATTCTGCGCAAAAAAGAAATTTATGTTCGCAAGAATTAATGTTTTTTATCAATGAGAATGACATTAATCGATTAAAATTTGTTGTTTATTAACTATACTCTTTTTTTATTATCATCCATGGAAAACAAATGAGTCAGGAAATGATGAAGCTGATTTCTAACCAGCTAAATATTATAACTATTGTGAATTCTCTTCCAAATTGAATCGAATCGTAGGAATTATCACTTTCCAAATTGTAGGAATTTAAAAAATGAGAGAAAACCAAATGAAAAAATATTTTTCAAGTATTTATTAATCAAGTTATTTTATCAAATAATAATTCATGAATGAAGCAGTGGCAATGTATATATTTCTTCTTTTTCTGTTGAGCTAATATCCAGCGTGACCATTTTGTGACGAATCTCTCCCAACGTGCAGTTGTTGACTTTGTTTAGTCTTCTCGATACACAAAACATGGCGTTACAGAATCACACGGGTAGTCAAAAATAGGCTTTTTAATATGCAGCGTCCTCCCCGATATTTTGATTAGGCGTGTTGCCGTTGGTAAAATGAACATATCGTCTATTTCTATTATTTCACCTGTCTTCAGTAAAACTGAATTGTCTGGACGTTTGGCAGTGATGATTGTATTTTTAAATAGAATCTTCTTCACTTTTATTATGCCCGATACATTTGGGCGAAGTTGAGATAATATTTTCACCCCAGGGGGTAATTCAGGCCTAGGAATATTGCCGAAAAATTGTTCGTGTATTCGTCGACAGATTTGAGCTAATGGGCGGTACCCAGATCTCAACATGTATTTCATTATTCCCAAAGCACTTTCAAAAGGAAACGCATTAACTTCACTAAGTGAGCAGTGCATATTAATGACATCATCAGCGACATGGAGTAAGCTATGTACATTCAATACGAGGATAAATTTTCCATATAATTCCGCACTCAGTTGTACAAATGTTCTCAGCAACTTTTTCGCCCTTGCATTATAAGTCATTGCCAAATGCTTGCAACATAAAATTCGCCACGCCACGTGAAATAGTAAAAAATGTTTGTATAATTTATCATCCAGGCATTTTTTCAGGATTATTGGATCAGCATATAATGCCAAGAATCTGAACTGCGTAACCTTCCACTTTGCAACATCAGTCAATGATGCTGTTGAACGTTGGAACTCCATAGGCACCTTGTTGCGGACACCGCAGTTAACCAAGATTTCGATTAAAATAATGCAGAAACAATTACTGTTCAATTCCAACGAATCTGCCAGATATTCGTATAACGCGTAGGTGAGGGAGCCAAATCCTCCACCGTAGATGGAGGAGATAACCCCCCATCGAAGACGGAAAAGATACACCTTGATCTTTGGAATTAGAACAATGCGCAGCGGGTAGGCGTGACTAATCGTGAGATTCGGACATAGGTGGAGTAAAAAGTCCACGGAAATAGGGGCAATATGCCTAATAAGGAAAAGTCACCCCACTTCTATCTGAATTCGGCTACTCGAAGGATAGGTAGCCACCTGCCCTTGGTGGTTA
>JAPYZM010003036.1:0-12128 GCA_030522845.1 Psyttalia concolor
GCTAACCACGTATCGAGCTCCTATCAGACGCTGGATAAGCTGGTGTCAAGAAAAAGCGGTCAACCCCAGGAATCCAAGGGATCATCAGTTTGCCAGATTTCTAGTAGATCTACACCTTCAGGAGGGTCTGACGTATGATTCCATACTGCTCCACAGATCAGCAGTTTCTACTTTTTGTGCGGGTAACGGCATAGAGAGTTTACCGTCGAATTTTTTAATTAAGCAAGTCTTAAAGTCAATTGAAATATCAAAACCAAAGGAGAACAGATCCTCGATTTGGGATGTTAAAATTCTCATAAATTGGTGAACTAGGGGTACCAATAATTTATCTCTTTTCGAATTATCCTGAAGGACAACTGCACTTCTTCTCCTTATTTGAGGTTGTCGTATAAATGACCTTACGTTATTCTCAATAGCTTCAGGCGCCTTTGAAAACCTAGGCAACGCCCTTATTTGCTGGCCAACTTTTGGTTCCGAGACCGATCGAGCCTCATTCAGACAGTCGGGATGGCGACTAAACGCTCATATTAATAAGTGGCGTTGCCCAGTAACTATGATCCGAGCCATGCTGAAAAGATCGGAAGAGAGAAGAAGGGAATCAAAGACGAAGGCCTTGTTCATATCGGTGACAGGAGAAATAAAGCCAGCCACGAGGACAACATTAGGAAACTGGGTTAGATCTGCCCTGAAGGATGCGGGTATTGAATCTTCTCCTGGGAGTATTCGGGCAGCAGTCGCATCCAAGTCATGGCTAGACAATGTACCTATGCAGCCGATTCTGGATCGGGGAAATTGGAGATGTGCTGAGACATTTCGGAATCATTACTATCGCAAAATACAGACTGCAGAGAAAGATTCCTCAAAGCTTCTTAGCAACCAGTTCATGCCGATTTAAAGTTCGGGCGAAATAAGTATAGGGCTAGGACCAAGCTATGTTACCTAATCTAATATTCTGTTGATCAATATTCTACTTTTGTTAAGATCTGACGTTCTAATTTTTTTTTTGAAGACTTTCTTCAGATATGAGAGTCTCATCTTTTGTATGCATTACATAAAAAAAAAAGAAGAAGAAAGGCCTGCTTCTTTGCACCTTCTTATTCACATAGCGTTGTGTGGTCACTAGCAGAAAACAAACAGGTCTCTCAATATAGGATGCCGTGTATCGGCCAGAGAGCATATAATGCTAGTGTTTTGAATTACAACAAAACACGGATTATATGCGGGGGCCGATACGCGGTATGCCAGCAAGGGTCTTCATGGTGAGAGTATCTATGCAGGTAGACGCGGGCGCCACCGCGCTTGTGGGTGACCACTTCCACACATCAGAGGAGAGAAGAGGGGATAGATGAGGTCATAAAAGGGGGAAAGGAGAGTTGGATAGGGCGAATTCTCAACAGCGTCTCTCAATATAGGATGCCGTGTATCGGCCCTCGCATATAATCCGTGTTTTGTTGTAATTCAAAACACCAGCAATAATGACGTTGGGAGGGCATTGAGTGGAGGAATACACAAGCGCCACTAGAGAGCTATTTTTTAGGAAATTTTTAGGGACTTCTGTGATAGGCCACATGGTGGGACCGTTACTACTCATTTTATATGTTCAGACGACTCAGCTCACATAACTGCGATTTAACTGCACTTAGGTAAGTTCGTACAGGGCCAGTTTTTGGTTTAGCTAACCATGGTTAAACCTTCGTCATAGTTAAGGTTAAGATCTCTGATTGGCTGGACTCAGTGGTGGGGGATCTTGACTTCAACTTAACCACGAGTCAACCATGGTTAGGTTAAACCAAAAACTGGCCCTCAATCGTTCAATTATCAATAAATAGATAACTTCACTCAGATAATTCATTTCTTTTGATAACGGAATTAAAAACATGGAAAAATAATGGCAATCATGAAGTACTTGAGTGAAAAATACTAAAAAAACATTGTATCCATTGAAAAAATATTTCATCATAGATATAGAATAACAGAGTATGCAAAATGACCACTCGGAATCAGATTGCTAATTTATTTGCAAAAATGACTATACTATGGGTAATACCAGAGCAGTTCCCCACTTGTTTTATTTTGCCCTTTACTCCCTTATTTCTCAATAGTTCTCAAAAACGCTCTTTGAAAATGTTCCTAATTTTCTCTAGCTCTTTTCAAATATATATTCATTATTCTTAGAGATCTAATTATTACAAAAAATGAGTTTCCAAATAAATGCCCTGTCGATAAAAAAATTCAGAACAGAACAATGTGGACAACGTGCGATTGGAGGTACACCGCGGCCTCCAAAAAAACAATTATTCCTTCACAGTTAAAGCCTAAACAAGTTTCATTGTTGTCGCGTGCGGTTACCCATGTTTTTTTTTTCTAAATTAGAGAAAAAGTAGAGAAAAGGAGTGGAAAGGAATTTGTGAGTAACGGTTACTCACAAGACGGTCAGACGTGTTGGATCGGTTGATTGTGTGGGAAATCGCTGTGGATCAATTTTGTCATCATCTTTGTCCCGCGCCTGTGCCTTTGTAAACATGTGTTGTCTTTAGGACCGGGCCGTTGATGCTAGTTCACGCAAAGCGTGGTGAGGCATGTATTTTTTGGAATTTACGACACCCAACATGGTTATTTTCAACAAATGCAGGTTTAGAATAAACATTAGAGCCCTGAAGTTATCTAACCAAGGTTCAATTTCAAAATCTAGGGGGACTCATACTAAACTGAAGTCAGCATATGTTTTAACGTGAAAGGCTACCCCTATCAAGTCCATTTTGCGTATGATCGCGTTACTCCCACTCCTTTGTTTGATGTTAAAAGTTATGCTGACTGAGCCATAGACATTTACTTTTCTGTTAACCCCTATTTATTATCCAGATAATAAAAAAAACTGATTCACCTGTTTTTAAACTTGATCTGAGAAGTGTATGCCGCGCAGGAGTCGTGATACTCGTATAATCTACCCTTGGTAAATGCTGATCGGATCCACTTCTTGGCATCATTCTTCCACTCGGCGTGTGCTGAGAATATCCGTAACTCTGTGATTGAGCTGTGAGACGTGTTCCTACTGACTGCATTCCAGTACCGGCTGACATCCTTCGGCTACCATTTGTCGGCATCACTGGACCCGTGTAGAATGAATGGACCTATACCATGGAAGTTAATTTAAAGATCGATTCCTTAGTGCAAAGAGTTTATGAAAAATTATCTAAGAATTTGTGAGTATTTTCGATGTTATTTTTCCACGTCATTCGTTTCTTGTTTAACTATGAAACGTTGCATAATTTTGGCTGTGAGTGAAATAGTATATTTCGTAACAAGTGAAAAAAAATGGTTTTTGACTTGTGGGATTATATCACTCGCCTTTGGCTTTAAATAGAATGAAAAACATGATAAAAGACTTTTCTTAAGCGAAACAACTGTATATGAATTTTCATCGCGCTGTGTCGGAAAAGCAACTTTTCAATCACTCTCCGCTTCGCGTCGAGTGACTGAAAAGTACTTTTTTGTCCCTGCCGGCCGAAAAACCGCGATTTTAACCTCACTCCGTTCGATTAGATCGCGCTTTTCGGGGTAAGAGACGAAATATATTATACGTCACTCGGCGATAAAAGTATTACCTTACTCATGTGATTATAATCCTCGCCTTCGGCTTGGATTATAAAGCCACATTCGTCAGATAATACTTTCATCGCCTGGTAACATAACCCGAGAGGAAAAATAAGGCACGTTGAGAGCCGTATATACGCGGAATTAGGGCAAAAGTGTCAGAAAATGGCAGGATGCGCACAGCCTATGGCAGAGTTCTCTTTTTTGGCGGGCTGAGTACTAGCGGGTTCACGGCGGGAGGGTAAACCCATTCGCCGTGAACCCTCTAGTACTCGGCCTGCCAAAAGAGAGAACTCCGCCATAGGCTGTGCGCATCCTGCCATTCTCTGACTAATTCCGCGTATATACTGCTCTCAACGTGCCTTATTTTTCCTCTCGGGAATGTACTATTTCGACACATTGAGATGAAAAATTATGGTCGATTCTCGTCAAAACCATTGTTTCCGACTCGTGGGATTATATCACTCACCTTCGGCTCGTGATAGATACCTCCCACTCGCCAAAAACCCTTTTTTTCACTTGTTACGAAATATACTAATCTACATTAGTGCGATGAAAATTTATATAGAGTTGTTTCGGTTAAAAAATGTCTTTTATCATGTTTTTCATTTTATTTAAAATTGTCTAACTCCAAGATTTAGATTAAATTGGAGTGATTCATTTGAATAGAATACACGATTGTTTCCAACCGTCTGGTCATACAATCACGGCAACTCGTGTTTTTTGCTTCAATGGGTGTTACAATTTGAGGTGAGTATGCTGCAATGGTCGTTAATAACTCAATAACGGTAATGTTTCGATTTGAAGCAGCGGCTCGTCACGCGAAAAATGGTTTTTAATTTTCCTGAAGAAGTTTAATAAAAGCACGACTACTACACTCAGAGAAAAACGTACTTTTAGCTGAAAAATTAATTGTAGGTCCAAACATTTTTTTTTACTTTCACATAATTCTTGAGACAATCTTTTTCTTTTGTTCCTTAAGTATTTTTCATTGTCTAGAGGAGGAACATTATAAGGTTTTTCTTTCCCTGGACAACATGCACACTCAAGGAGCACGAGATAAAGATTGGCGCAAGAATGATGTGATAGTAAAAATATTCTTGAACCAAGAATTAATTTTTCACCCAACAATCCGTTTCTCTGTCAGGATATGAATAAATGTGTGCAGAAAATACTTCTGATGAAACGAAACTCAAAACATTTTCATTTCAAAAGTATGCATCTACTTGAGAAGTCATGGGGAAAAAATTTAATAGTGTGATATTACGTTACTAAGTAATAGTAATATAGTATTCAAGCAATAGCGATATAAAAGAATAAAAGCAATATGGAATTTCATTAGAAGAATTTCAATGCCGAGAGGACTACAATGGACTAACTTGAAAAAAATCGAGAATTTCAAGAAAATTCTTTATACCATTTTAGTTTCATAAATATTCAAATTTGTTGTAGAATTCTCCGTCTCATTCCGCCAGCTTAGATGGCTGAAAGTATTGGTGAGCGGTATCGGGGGGCAGGGGAGGAGATAAGAAACCTCCATCCGGACCGGGTTAAGTACTTTGAGTGTTTAATTTTATACAACCAGTTATAACTAAATTAGCACTCTACATTTTTTTCATCGTAGATTCCTCACCGAAAATACTCGTTAGCACAGAGAATGCCACAGAGGATCAAAAATGATGCAATGAACTGAAAGGATGGGATATACATAGGAAAAACTTCAATGAAAATCGTTCATTCAAAACGTAAAAATAATGAGAAAGCTTCTTGGCTTACATAAAAAATGAGGGTGACACGCCACAGAAAGGTCCATTAACAATATTGATCTTGACATAATTTGTATACAAATATTCAAGATTATAAATAACATACGATTCAACGAGGTCTAGTTATTTTTTATCAAGCATTGTTTTTACTTATTGATTTTTTGTTTTTCATTATTTACCTTCGTGAAATCCTGGGCAATAAAAATGTAGCATTCATTGAGGACACCGGAAATTAGTTCATTAGATCTCGTTATTTGTGGGTAAGCACGGATGCATTTAAAATAGTTCAAATAATTGGAATTTGCAAGACATTAATTCACTCATATCCCTTACAGAAACTAAAGAAAATGTTTTTCAATATTACGAAATACGTATTCAGTAATTCCAATCATTTTTGAATGATCAAACAAATACAGAATAACAGACAAAGAGCGAAACTAATTATTACATAAATTATACATTTGAATGATCAGTGATCAATGAATTAATCAAACGAACCTAATAGGAAAATCATAGGAAAATAATTTTTATCTGCTAGCTTTAATTCACGAGATTTGATCAAATATTCGGTTGAAAAATGGAGGGTTATATTCGTGATAATTTTCATTTAGTCAGTTGTCACCATAGTGAAACACTAAGAAAATAATGGCATTAAACGGTGCAGACAGAATTTTTAGAGGGTGCTCTTTATCAACATCGTCTAGGACATCTAGTTCAAGCCAAACCTGTGATCAATGCATCATTAAAACAACGTTAACTGTAACTATTCATGTAATTTAAGAAGAAAAATTTTTTTTCAATTTGTCTGTGTAGCAAAATTACTTTTCTCAATTGTAGTATTTAATAAGTTAGTATTAATATGGTTGTCATCAAAGTATGCCATCAACTCAATTTCTATTATGATTTTTCTGAGTAAAGGTAATTAATAAATCATATATTTTTTGTAATTTCTCCAAAACGCCGACGATTTAGTAAGTTGAATAGAAACCTGGGTAAAAAAATATCCGTCTTTGCAAGCTCTTTCAAATAGTTTTGACAGATTCTTCAAAGATTATGTCAAAGATCTTTTTGGGTCACCAGAAAGATCTTCAAAAGACTTATATCTTCCAAATATATCTTCTCTTCGGGAGACAATTTTTTATTATTAAGAATGAAAAAAACGGAGTCTCGTTTCGATTTTTAACTTAATAAATTCCATTTCACTCAATACCATCGTTCTCCCACCTAAATAAGCTATAAAAACTAATTAAATGTTTTCCATCGGAATGGGTTTTGAAGCTACAACCTACAGAGTCGCACCTCTTCGGAGACTCTTCGAGAAAAGTATCGATAGCGACTGCGGAAAGTTTGGAAATTTGAGCTTTCTGAGAAGAACAAGGTTGCTGCCATGAACATGTTTGCTTGTTCCAGTGCTTCTGTACTCATTTGGAGTCCTCAAGTCGAGTAGAGATGAGCTGAGGCAGTTAGACCGAAATACCTGCAAGTACGCGATTGTATTTTGCCCGGGAGATGGGGGGACGTGGACTTCTCAGCTTAGAGGCTCTTCATGATCGTCTAGTTCTCAGTTTAGCTTGTGATGTCATGAATGGCTTGGATCCATATTTGGAGTTCGTTCACGATCATGAACTTCGTGGGGTTCAAGCCTTTCTGTATAAGGCAGTAGATACTGCAGCAGACTCCCTCGGTTTAGAGTTTCGTCGTGGCCGACAAGGTCAGTTGGCTACTGACTGATTAGCCAGCTTGGCGAAAGTTCGGCCTAGAGCGACCATCAAGCAGGTGGAGCAGTCCACCATGTTTCGACAGCACGTAGAGAGGCCCATGCATGGAGTATACTTTCGCCATGTCGAAAAGCAGGGCTTATCCATGCAGCTGACTTTCGCTTTCTAGAAATCAGCTAGTTTGATGTCCGAGACTGAGGGTTCTATTTGCGCATGCCAAGATGGTGTCATAAACACCCCAGTCTATCGAAGTCGCATTATTAGGTTGCAAGTTCCGGACACGAGATGTCGGGCACCCTGCAACTCTAATGCATTTGTTGTCGGCTTGTCCGACGTATGCCATCACGAGTTATATCCACCGGCACAGTGCGGATTTTAGAGGGCTTTATTTCCATCTCCGTCACTCATATCGGATAGACAGAACACCACTACTGCCATACGCTCCAGGAGATATTCAGCCGTTGTCGTAAATGAAAAGTGTAAAATTTACTGGAACTTCTCCTTTGCGACCATTCCGCCAACTGTTGCTACGAAACTTGAGGTTTTACTATTCGATTTCGATGACAAGGTTATCTATGTCATTGGGTTCTCGGCTCCGGCTGAAGACAACATCACGGTAAAGGAAGCGGAAAAGCGGCCCAAGTATCAATCACTCCTGTTGGAATTGCGTCAAGTGAACCGAGGATTCGAAGTTAAGTTGATTGTCCTTATCATAGGCGCTCTGGGAGGGATGAAGCTATCTTTCATATTTGAGTTTGAAAAGATCCCGCCGTGTAGGCATCAAGCCGTTATGCTGGCTGGCCCGATGCAGAAGGCTGTCATCCTTGGCTCTCTACGACTACTTAGGCATCATGATTCTGGACTGCAGTCGAGTTTACCCTCTGGTTGAAGGGAGCACTATTGCAGAGCGATTAGCACTTGAGTGTATCGCTTAGCTTGCTAGATGGTCTCGAGGTAATGTCGGAACCCTCGGGGATCATCCAGCGATCTCATTGATGACTAAAGAAAACCATTAAAATATACATTTTTTTAATTTGTAGGCTTGATTTATCATTGTCATCTATGAGTTGTAAAAAAACGGAGCCGTTATTTACATGGGCGACACTGATTAACACCAATAACAATTGCGTGCGATAGCGCTGTGGTAACGCGTTAGAGTTACTCTCCCAGCGTCTACTACGGATTGCTGATTGAAGCCAAGATATCGATATGACTCTTCGGCACCAAGAAGATGTATAACGCTTCCGTCCACAAGCTGAAGATCACCCAGCTCGCTATCGACTTTACCCCTCTTGATATCGAAGACGGCGCACTTGTCCAATCCAAAGCTCATGCCTACCGCGCGCGAATACACTGCGACAACATTTAAAAGGAGCTTTAGTTGTTGCTCTCCTGAGGCCAATAGCTTCAAATCATCCATGTAAAATACATGGCTGATATGATGCCCCCTGTCGCCAGGTTTTCCGGCTTGATACCCTCCTACAGAGCGCAGTGCAATAGACAGCGGCATCAATGATATGCAAAATAGAAGGGGACTCAGGGTATCACCCTGGAAAACTCCCTCTCCTAAATTGCACCAACCCTGAAGTCAGCCCACCCTCACCAGATGTTATTGTGAAGCGCGTTCTCCAGAGCGGTGCAAGATCTTTAATGCATCTCACAACATTGTCTTCCACCTCCAGACATGCCAGTAGCAAGAAAATGAGCTCATGGCTCGTGCTATCGACTGCCTTGCGATAGTCGACTCGGGCGACTCACAGGTTGCGATAGTACTGAATCGAATCGCGCAGTACGCAACGATCGACCTGTAAACTCTCCTTGCATCCCGACAATGCCCGCTTCGCTCCACGCTGCTCATGAACTGCTTGCCATATTGGTTATATCACAGAAGATACGCTCATTCAAGATGGTTGTGAAGAGCTTATACAGTGTGTTCAGACACGTGATCGGGCGATAATTTGCTGGATTAGTCAAGTCTCCTTTCTTCAGGAGCAGTACAGTCCTCCCCTCCACCAGCCACTCAAGAATACATTCACTACCGTCGAGAAACGCCGTAAATAATAGAACAAGATGATCGTGAAAAGAGGTGAACCTCTTCCACTAAAAGGCATTAATCCCATCTGGACCCGGAGCGGCGTGGTTGTTCATATCTCGTAACACAGAATGAATTTTTTTTCGAGTGACTGGCGAAAGCTCTACACGATGTCGACGATCACTTTGGCAAGTCGCGCGAAATTCTTAGAGGGCCCGGGTCCGTCATGAGATTGGGAACTTCGCCTTAGAGACCACCCCAAAATTCTTCAACTCGTTCGACCGAAGGCATCTCATCTGGTACTGGCGCCGGCGGATCAAACCAACGATTGGGATCTGATTGGAAGACACAATTGTCAACCACCCGCCGCAATCACTTCTCCAGAGACCTCTTCGTGGTCCTCAGAATGCGCACGTTCTCTACGAATCTCTCTTTTATCAAGAGGAGAACCGCCTTATTCAGTGTGTGATGGTGGTAACGCCAATTCACAGATATGGCGCGAATGCGAGCCGTAAAAGGCTTCGGACTGATCAAAAACTCAATCACACACGGAATGCGCGACGCCTGCTTCCTTGCCTCTTCGATTTTACCGTGGAGTTGTGCGATACGGCGCCTAGTTTTGACCTCAACGAGCCCATGGCCGGGGCATGAGGCCTCAAACGGACCGCCGCATCATACACAGCTCAGTTCAGATCAAACAAATTAATATCCAGGGAAAGTCCTGTGGCCAGCACTTCATTCTCACGCGCCCGGTTTTCAAACCGGAGATGAAACTTCACAGTGACTCTTTCTCGTTTTGTTCTTATATCTCGGGAAGAACTCACAGATCCCTCGGAGCTCTGTCGGGTTGATTGCTCTAGTTGAGTAACGACATTCTCCTTAGGAAGTTCAGAAAGTCGAAGATCAGGTGACTCCCGCCGAACAACCAAGTCATAGCCTTGCCGACGCAAACGGCTGGCTTCGTCTCTCGGATGTTGAGCTGTGAAATGTGAAAACTTCGGGTGTACTGCGCACCATAAGTCTTGCATCCTTGCGATATAGCCCATTTGCTCCGGTTCGCTATCCATCCAACATTGCAACGAGTATCTCGGTCCAACTGCTCCAGCTCATCCCTCCTCCATTTGAGCACGCCAAAGGAGTACAGGAGAACAGGAACAGCGAATATATTTGTCGCGGCCACCTTGTTCTCTCCGGAAAGTTCAGACTTCCAAACTCCTCGAAGCCGTCGACGATACTCCTCACGAAGAGTCCTTTTGACCACCTCAGCATCCACTATGGATCGCTGATTGAAGCCAAGATATCTATACAACTCCTCGCCAATAAGATGTCCAATGACGCTTCCAAATTATTATTATTATTATTAGTATTAATTATTTATAATTAATTATTATTCATTTTATTTTATTATTTAAAAATTTTTTTTTATTAATTATTGTTTTTTTTTATTTCTTTTTCCTCTAGAGTGAGATCACTGAATGGTCTTCGAGGGTTCCGACTTCACCTCGAAGACCGCCCAGCAAGCGATACAAACGTTTCCTAATCGCTCTGCAGTAGAGCTCCGCCCAACCAGAAGGTGAGCTTTACTGCACTCCCGAATCATGCCGCCTAAGTAGAGGGAGGAACACAAGGATGACCGCTTTCTGCATCTGGCTAGCCAGCATAACGACTTGACGACTACACGCCGGGATCGGGTTGATTGCTCTAGTTGAGGAACGACATTCTCCTCAGGAACTTCAGAAAGTCGAAGATCCGGTGACTCCCGCCCAACAACCAACAAGTCATAGCCTTGCCGACGCAAACGGCTGGCTATAGCCTATTCGCTCTGGTTCGCTGTCTATCCAACATCTCATCTTGAGGCTCATCTTGAGTTCCTCCGTCCACCTAATCCTTTGTACAGCCGGGTTGTTACTATTGGATCCAGATCGATGACCCCTCCCAACTGATCCACGGTCCTCATCCGAGAAAGGCCGATTGTGGGGGGCTCTGCCGCGGTTGATTGACGTAACCGCGTGTAAATCAGATCAGCTGGTTAGGCCGAAATCACCATGGCTATTGCGGTAGGGAGACGACCGAAGATGACTCTAAATCTCTCCCAACGGGCGATGAGCACGCCAACTTCCCTACGCCTTAATTTTTTTCTCTCATGAATGAGATCGCTGGATAATCTCCGAGGGTTCCGACATCACCTCGAAGACCACCCCGCCAGCTAAGCGATACACTTAAGTCCTAATCGCTATGTAATAGTGCTCCCTTTAACCAGAGGGTGAACTCTATTGCAGTCCGGAATCATGAATTATTTATTATTTATTTTTTTTGCATGAGATCGCTGGATAATCCCCGAGGGTTCCGACATCACCTCGAAGACCACCCAGCAAGCTAAGCGATACATTTAAGTCCTAATCGCTCTGCAATAGTGCTCTCTCCAACCAGAGGGTGAACTCTACTGCAGTCCGGAACCATGATGCCTAAGTAGTCGAAGAGTGCCAAGGATGACAGCCTTCTGCATCTGGCCAGCCAATATTAAAGCAGTGCGCCTGCAAGCTGGGATCTTCTCAAGCGCAGATACAAAAGTCTGTCTCATGCCACCGAGAGAACCAATGATCAGGACAACAAGCTTGACACTGAGCCCACGGTTCAACTACCGTAGCTCAAACAGGAAAGGCTGGTATTTGAGCCGTTTCTCCTCTCCTTTTTGAGATATATTGCACTCGGCTGGCGCCGAAAACTCAATCATATAGATGCCTTTGCTGTCAAAGTCGAAGCGGATAATATCAGGCTTTGTAGCTGTTACAGGCCTGATAGTCGCAAATGAGAAGTTCCAGTAAATGTTACACATCTCATTTACAACAGCCTCTATTACAACAACATTTATTATTACTATTATCATTATTTACAACAACATTTATTATTATTATTATTATTATTATTATTATTATTTTTTTTTTATCCCTCTTGAGTGAGATCACTGAATGGTCTTCGAGGGTTCCGACTTCACCTCGAAGACCGCCCAGCAAGCTA
>JAPYZM010003037.1:0-12125 GCA_030522845.1 Psyttalia concolor
GATATAAACCTCCCACTCGCCAAAAACCATTTTTTTTCACTTGTTACGAAATATACTATTTCATCTCAATGTGTCGAAAAAGCACTTTTTAGTCACTCGGCGCGAAGCGGAGAATGACTGAAAAGTTACTTTTTCGACACAGCGTGATGAAAAAAAAATTATACACCGATAAAGGACATTTTTCGGAGATTTTTTTTTTATTCAATTTGTGGTAAATAAACTCGAGCGATTTCTTCGAGAAGTGTATCATGAAGGCAGAGACACACCTCTCGACACGTTGAAGGTGTGTATCTCCCCACTTTTATGTCTGCATAAATCATATTGTGATTTAATTCCCAGCTGTGATTTATGCGCATTTTTTTATTATAAATAAAAGATCAGGCACATTGGAGGACCTTGACTGCGAGGCGATACACCCGGTTACAATGGTTAGTTCGTGGCTGCGATTTGTAATAGTAAACGCCATTGAAATCCAAGGGATCTTGCAAATCATCCGGAACAGATGCAATTTAAGAACACGTTTCATTTAGTCCGTTGATTGTAATGAAATTAATTGTACATTGTTTGAGACGATATTGTACGTGATGGTAAAAATACAACTAGGCCTGCAATTCAATAAACATTTAATTCTGTTGTACAAATTTATTTTGGAGAAACAAGTGCCTGAAATATCTGGAAGATAACTCACTTTGAAGTACTGACAGGAGAATGTTTAATTGACAAAATTAAATTTTTTTATTCAGAGCGTAATATAAGTAATTTAAAAAGGAGGGATATTTTCTTCAGGGTTAGCAAAACATTTCATTTTTATTAATTGTAAACAAAATCACTTACATATGCCTCGGATGCTACAATTGAACCAGAAAGTACATGATTTATGAATAAATGTTGACTTCACCGATATTATTTATTCAAGGCTGTTAAATTACTGAACCGGGATGTTTTTAGGTGAATCATCAACATCTCCGCACTACATTTAATGAGGATCTATTGCACTTATGCATTAATCAATAGAATTTTCCCGTTATTCTGAGACAGTTGACCCTGACAAATTGTCAATGGCAAATTGACAATGGGAAGACATCCGTAAACTTTAATGAAATAAAATACAGGAGGAAGAATTTTATAGACATATTATGGATAAATTAAACGGTAAAATGTGTCCTCGAGATTTTATACTGAATTATCTTAAAGTGCATTTGATTATTCAAGCTGAAACTGGAATTCTCATGAACACTTGCACCGCGTTTATTCAATAATTTTCGTACTGTTCTGGTGAAATATATTTCTCGCCTCCCTTCAAATTCAAACGGCAAAGTACGATGTGCGTCTTTAAATCACAAAATATAAATTTAGTAACGAGTTAACGTATCAATGGTAAATGACTGCTCGTCTCTGTAAATTTTTTCGCTTGTCGTTGATTATAATTCTGTTTGAACATTTTGTTATCCTCGTTCGGAACCTTGGGGTGACTTCGACAGTTTTTCTTTTCCTTTAGAGTGATTTTTCGAGGGTGTGATAGTTGGAGAGAGAATTACGACGTTGACTTTTAGGGTGGGACAAAAATTTTCATCGATACACATCACATTGCAATCATGCGACCTCTCGAGGTTCGTGACTTTTTTATCGACGACAATAAAGCGTACAATGCCTTGTCCTCGACATCCACGGCATCAGAGTTGGGGGGAACGTGCAAAAATACAGGTGACGATGACAAGAGTTTATCTTCTGGGAAGGGTATGCTCTATTTTTGTAGTCTTTACTGCATTATTTTGACAATCAAATTGAGCGACAATTGATCCGACAATGCAGTTGATACTGAATTATTTCGACAATCAAATTGAGCGGCAATTGATCAACATTATCAGAGAAACCACCTGAGAATGTGCCTAAGGAATAGCGCACTTTCTATATTTTTTTTATTCATTTAAAGAATTTTAATTTGTGGAAACGAGAAATACCAATGTTATCCCCTTGAAAATGTTTTTTAGTCGCGAGTGTATTACTTTTCTGTGGACACTGGCGCGCCCATTTATCGACTGGAGGATGTTCCTCACGAGTGTTGATGTATTAAAGGGTATACTAAGGTCATAGGTTAAAATGGATATTAAAGTTGACCAAGGATGGAGTGTTGTATATTGACGGATATAGGAAAACAAATTTATCCACATGTATTTGAGCTGTTCTAATAGAATGACAATTCCCAGTCAAGTTTGAAACCCTCGATATTCCGAAAATAGACGGAATAATCGAGAAGATCCACCTTAACATCGATTTATCTTTATTTTTATATTACCACGCCCTGTATTTCTGCTGATATTTGAGGGAGTGTCTCCAATTTCATCCTCAGCATTTCATCAAATTTTATCAGAGAGTCTTTCCCCAAGTTCGTTACACCAACAATTTAAACTCAAACAGGTGGTGAAGTGGAAGTAGGTTGAAACTTCGATTTCAATATTCAGTAAGATGTACTCTACAGTGCCAAAATTATAAACACACTAATTTTTTGTAATTTTTCGTGAACAAGAGGTCATTGACAAATGGAAAATCTTTTCCGCCAACTGCTAAACAATATAAAAATTCATGATCCTTCCCCACTTCGAATGCCTCCCACTCGCAAGGCCTCCTAAGTCTCCCCACTCATCCGACGACACCTGCCGTCGTCGTCGTCGTCGGCCGAGCCCGCGGACATCGTGCGCCTACCATACCTGCTCCTCCAACCTGACGTACCACACGGCCCACTACACGCGCGTGGCCAGCGTACGCGCAGTTCAGCTCGCATCAAAGACATCAAAGTGCTGAACAAGTGACAAGTCCTACGAATTTATTGGGTCGAGCTGGAAGAACAATGTCAGAATAATTGTCCGACAAAATTTGCCATTAAAAGCTAAATTCTCCATCTTCTATGCTCTGACGCAGAAGATTGCTGAGATAATTCTGGTAAGAGGATGCTGAATATAATCATTAGCAGATCCAAAGGCCAGCGAAACTCATCCACTCGATCTTCCAGCGACTGGCAGAAAATCTGACAGCAAATAGTGATCTTTGAGCGCCAGCGAATCACGATAATCTACCATCCACGGGCAATTATACCCATCACCTGTCGTGAAGTGAAGTTAATCCTCATTATACTCATCAAACATATCTGCCTCCCACTTTGCGCGAAGCCATCGTAAAATCCGTGAGTACATAAGAGGAGAGAAATCCAGACAATCGGCAACAGAAACAACTCTGATCATCAGGTGGATGAGGGAATTTTTGGCGATAATAGTGCAAACAATGAGTTGAGTTGTGTTTGCTCGAGGGCTATATCTGGAATGTTTCGGTCTACAAAAAACAGGCGGGTATATCGTACTTATTACTCTGATCCTCTCAGGCGGGGGGGTTTTTTTTACCTGCAAGGTCACACTGTATCGTAGATCGTGACGTGTGAGCGTGATACAACAGTGAAAAAAAAAATCGAGGAGAGACAAATCGGGAGTACGAACGGAACAAGACAATACGCTGATTCCATTACTCTAATGAGGATCGTGAGGAGAGATACTGCGGTGCAGGTCGACGTGGATTGTCGGCCGTTCTCCATTGTTGTTTATTGTCTTGGTGATAGCCGATTGAAGAAGTCCATCAAGAAGAGGAGAATTCGAATTGATGAGCGATAGAATCTCCAGGTGGAATTTTTTTTTTTTTTCGGGTTTTTATATTGGAGGGGAAGCGAAGGTGCCGGCTCATTGAAGTGATGAAAGTCCGCGGGTGATTGAGTAATTTTATTTAATTGTTCGGTAGAAGTGAACGACGGACTGGATAATTATTATTTATTGAGTGATTTTGTGATTGGAAAAGAAAATGAGCGTTACTGTTACTGTCACTGTCACGGACGCCGTCGACATGGATCCCAAGGATCATTACATTGTGGAAGGGCCTGGTGAGTTATATTGTTTTGTTCTTGTTATTCTTTTTTTTTCATTCAAGTTTTAGAGAATGGGAGGCACTTTTTTTTTGTCGAGAAGCGATTGGGATTCTTGGGGAATGGTAATTGGCGGCATCAACCTCCGTTGGCTGAATACATTGTGGCTTCCTCTCCCGACAATCGTACGATCATAAAAGGGGTTGTTAGACAAGATTCTGAAGGCTGGTAATAGCGATGGATCCTAAACCTGCAATTCGGGGCGACCGCAGGGAACTACGTTTTGGGGGGAATTATCGGATGTAAGCAATGGAGAAGATTCTTCCAATTTCTGATGGGCAAGTTCAAAAACCTCGGCAATTTTTCGAGTGAAAGGAGTGAGAACTATTTTTTTTTTCAGTATCTCATTATCGGAATTCCTTCGGTCTAGTTAAATTGTTTTTTTTTTTATTTCATTCTAAACAGGAAAATCATGAGAGAGTGGGGATTACATTGTAACTAATTGCTCTTTTACGATGCGTCGACATGACTGCTAATTATTCGAATCGCTTATCACATCTGTTTACAAAAGTTGGTGGGAATATTTGGGAAAAATGTAGGATTAATTGAGCATCTCAGACGTTCTCTTGAAACCAGCAGTTGAGCGGATTATCTGGCGATATTAAATGCATAATTGACTGCTATCACACGCATGTTGTGTGTTGTTACAACATTATGTAGCTGTTCCGGTGATTCACCCGGATTGATCGTCAATGTATCGTGGAATATTTCCATAAAGGCTTTTGTATTTTTACTCATCTTATTATTTGTTGCGCATCACTTTATTGAGATGAACATCTGAGATGAATTATCTGTAATCACTCCATGACAATATCTCATTATCATACTTGTACGAAGATCATGATTCAAGGAAAAGTCATTCAAGCGATGATTAATTGTTAATAAATAATTATTACATTAATCAATTCATTTCGAAAGCAATAATCAGATGACAAATTCCAAGGGAGAATCGGTTTTCCGCACTGATGTCAATCACAAGAAAAAATTGAAATTTCAATAAATAAATAACAAATAACAGAATCCAATTGAGGAAAATTCCAGTGGTAATAGTCAATTATTTATGTAACATTTGTATCAAATTACTGAGAGAATTTATCTTTCTTCGTGCCTTAATTACAACCGATGTGATACGTGAATCTAAAATAGCCAAAGCCCGTAATCTCCGTAAGTTCACAAATTGCCGAGAGTTATGTTATCAGAGAGGAATAACTTTTACGACTATTTTTTATCAGGAATTATCTAAGCGCTCCAGCAATAAACTGTTTAGCGACAAAAGCAGGCAACTAATTTACGATGTTTTATTTATCTCGACGAAGAAAAAACTCAACTCGCGAATTGATAGTACCAATATGCATCTGAAGAGCGGCCTTAGAGGTCAAGTCTGCAATGAAATGAGTCATTTGATCGATCAGCATACACCATTATTAACTATTACCCATCAACGAAAATATATCGGTCGCCTCGAAATACCTGAGGCTCCCGAAAAATTGTGAAACGTCAAATTGTTTGCGTAGCTGTTTTCACAGGTTGTATTTCCGACTGTTTGTCTCCAATATTCTATTCATGAATTTCCAATTAGCTCACAAGGTTGAGAGGACGAGAAAGAATTCTCAATGCTGTAGGATATGTTTTTGAGTTATGGTAACAATAACAAACCAAAAAAAAAAACAATTCTACCACTCATCTTCGCTGAAAATTACGGATACGCGTCACAGACGTTCAACGAACGATTGTGACGTTAATGCGCGGGAAAATTATAATCAATCATTCGACGAGTGAGACTGGGAAATTTTCAGTCAAATGTAAAAGTGTTTTTTACTTGTCAGGTGCACTGAACACAGAGTAATTACTGGAGATTGATAGATCACTGCCGGATATTTACCGATAGTCAATGACAAATAGTAAATTTAATTGGATGAGAAAAGCCGTTGGTTGATTTTTTCTTTTAAACCGGGAAACGAAAATTTAATGATTCGTAACAAGTGCCGTGACTCAGGCTTGATTAGGTGAAATCACACTGACACTTTTAACGTCATGATTCAGCAAATTCAGTTTTCAGATATTTATGATAATGATAACAACTCAGCAACTTTCGATTTCGTCCAGTGCAATTCAAAGAGAGGAACGCAGTGTTCCTTGTCATTCGTAACTCTTGCAAGTTCAAGGCCGTTACGCTTCATGGTGCGTCGGTAAATTTTCTCACGGACACTTCCGCTTCCAGTTACTATTCACCTACACACCTCCCCGGACTTCATTACATTTTCCAATGTTTAAATCTTCAAAAGTGCGGATATGTGAGTTCTTCGAAGAATTCATTCGAAAGAGATGGAAAATTCTTTGGAAAATTATTCCTCAAATGATTGAATTTTTTAAAAGGCGCCTGAAAGTGCTGTGATGGAAAAATTTGCAATTTTAAGTTTCATGAGAGTCTGTCCTTAACCTAGAATTCAAGGATGAAATTGAAAAAAACATGTCTTCATAAAAAAAACTGAGGGATTCCAGCGCTCGAAACGATTTCAATTTTTTTTATCACTAAATTGAGGAAAAACATTGGTGAAACATAAGGTAGATGAATTTACGGCTCAATGTAGAGTGCTTCATCTGATTTATGCGCCTCGTAGAGTTGATTGAGAATAAATAAAGATTTGTGGATGAGAATCGTTGTCCACGTGTAGCTGATCGCTCTGGCTATTAATCAGTCGTTTGGCACGTGATTTTATCGGCTCATAATTTGCCCTCTTGCTTAAAAAAGTCATCAATAATTTCAAACAAAGGAGATGAAACTATTCAATTTCCATAATTTGTTTTGTGCGCCACTAAACCCACTAATGCAAGTCAATTTCCATATGAATGGACTATTTGCATTTGAAAACATTAATTTATCTCAGTATGTTCGTACTGTGATTTTCGCCACGATTACAATCATCGTATAATCAAATAACAGAAAATTTCATGCGGTTGTTGGTATTAATTATTGACAAACTCGTGTGGTGATCCATAATCTGTGAGCCGCATAATCCGGTGGTAATTGCACAGACCATTACACAGAATGTCTGGTATTATTAGAATTAACCTTTTCCTGGAAGAAGACGTTACATTTTTTTTTTCACAGCTGATGTGAAATTCAACGATTCAATCTTTTTTCAGCAGTTTCTGGAGTGACAATCCAGGTTGATTCAGACGAAATGTCACTCACGGGTGAATCCCGGAACTAATTTATAATCCTGCTCGTACGATTTTTTTTTTGATAATAAGATAAATAGATACTTATCTCCAATAAATCACTGACATACCTGATCTCTGTCTCAGAATTACCTAACTTGTTGACCCTCTGTGACGTGTCTCCAGTCTTTCGTGGATACATTGAGCGCAATAAAATGGTTTATCTCAGGAATTTATTTCGTCTGGTTTGCCACGATTCTCGTAATTGTGGCAGTGGTGATGGCATCAGGAAACGGTAATTTTCATGAAACCCTAACTCACGGAAACGGCATATCCTTTTATGACGTTTTTCATAGTCTCTAGATTATTTCATGCTCGGAACAATTGAGATTTGCAGGAAAGATTGTGGGTGGTAACCGGAATTTTGAAATTCAATTTGAAAATACAAAAAAAAAACGGCGAAAAAACATGTTTTGTAATTGTAGCGATTAATTTGTTCTACACCTCAATTAAAAACACTGAATTTCCTCTTGTTTTTTCCTCTTTATTATTCCAGTCATTAAAAGAAGTCATTTCATCAGACATTCTGATGAACCGAGCTTCTCAGATTTAACGTAAGACTATATATCACTGAGAAATATTTCGTCATGGTAAGCGCATATTTGTCTGACATAAGAATTTAAATGGAGATCGGGTGTTGAAATTTCGGGGATTCGTTTGTCTTGAGTATATTTGTCTGTCACAAATAGATTTTTTTTTTTTTAAATCATCTTGCCTGTGATGAAAAAGACAGGTACGCACCCAGGAATATTATAATTCCCCTCAACTTCGCCTAGAGATGGTAGACGGGTAACAACAGTTTCAATGTCGATTCAAAAGTTCATGGCTAATTCATCCCAAGAAGAATGAGTTCAGCGAGGAATGGCATGGGAAGTGGGAAGGAGGTATCGAGGCCGTGTTTCCGTTTTCGATTGAGGATCTCTCTGGCAGTATCGATTCCAATAATTCCCCAAGGGTGTCGAACCGATCGCATTCCCTCGACCTTTAATGGCGCAGTTGTGGCATCGTACGATCGCAGAACTGGTTTCACATGAATGGCAAGTGATGGGACGATTGGATGGGCATTGGAGAATTGGTTTTTATTGAAATTCAACATTGTCCCTCGGTTTTATGAATAAAGCATGAGAATTTAGGGATTATTTGGTATCGATTCTAGGAAACTTGGCCCGGCAAAAAAAATTCTCCGAAAATTTCCTCTGAAAAATAATTCATCTCAAGAAATATAAAATTCCCAACATGAAAAAAAAAGTGCAAATGATCGAATTTTCAAATGATCAAGAAATATATCGTCCTCATCGAAAATTTTGAATTAGAAAAACCTTCTTCCAAAATTTCGAATGAGAAAATAAATTCGAGACATCGCCGGGAGGAGAAACGGTTTCATTATCGTTGAATTCTCATGGTTATTTTGGAGTGGATATCAAGTGATAGGAGTGAACATTTGGGCGCATGATTAACGATGGCAAAATGATTAATTTAATTGACATTGAATTCTTAATTTGTGAAAGCAGTTGCCGGATCAGTGCTAATCTCTGGGACAATTTGATCTCATTGATATTAATTTTTGATTAAAGTTCAATGTTCCAATCAATTGCCAAAATTTATATCCTTTTTTCTCGCTCACTAATCTCTCTCATTAACTAATTTTAAATCAGTTGAGGACTTATCATTCGATTTTTTATTTGCCGACTTGTAAATAAGATAAGTGGTTCATAAAAATAATATTGTTCAACAAACGGAAACATCAAAATAAGAGAAACGAGGGCAAATAGAATGGGATGAGTGGGAATGAGCTTTTAATGACTTGTGCTGTGAATGTCCGGATAAAATTAATTTCGCGGTCTCTGAGTAGTTCAATTTCACGCTCCCTCTGTAATCTCGTGTAAACAGGACAAAAGCTCTCATAATCAAAGTCATTATTCACACATATCTTCTATTGATAAATTGTTATGTTGTAAAATTCGCTAGAAATGTTGTTGTCAGATGAAATTCCAATTGGCGTCAACCATTTAGAATCATTAGAATTATGGATAAATTCGAGTGACCTTCATTAAAAATCCATTTCTAAAGCGTGAAAATGTTATTATATCCATCAATTTTTCAATGATAAAATAATCTTACATTCACATTAAATGGAAAAAAATTGATGTCATTGCGTAATAAATTTTATTTAACAAATTGACACCACAAGTTTCTTTACCAGAAATTCTTGTTCAGTCTACAACCCAATTTTCAAATAACACACAATTCCTTTCTCTGCATCCCTCCCACTTTATTCACCATCCGGAGAAAGTAAATACCTCACTTGTTATCTAAATGACACGTTTGGTTTAATTATCCCCAGCAATTGCATGCCACAATCCTTACAAACTGGACAATATAAAATATCGAGTGTAAGTGGTCAGATGTCACCGACCAAGGGTGGATGCCACTCTCCCCGTCAAAAATTAATGGCAATCAAACGAAGCCAAGTCACGTGTCCGTCTCACTTTCACTGACGAATCATTACGATCACGTGTGTACTCATTCTTATTTTTTTTTCCCCCAACACAGGCATTAATATCGAATTAAAAACGACACGACACTTCGACCATTAATGGATCCTTTTATCTAAAAATCCGATTTTTATGTCCTTTTTTTACGCGCTCGTTGAAATTAACGATCATATAAGTGAAAAATTTTTCAAGGAATCTCGATTTCTTAATGTAATTTTATTCCACAATTAGACAGGTATACGGAGAATTCTTAACGACTGTGATACTTTATAACTACGCGTGAATAATTAATTAAGACAAGTGTGTTACGTGAGTTCAT
Source organism: Psyttalia concolor (assembly GCA_030522845.1). NCBI lineage: Eukaryota > Metazoa > Arthropoda > Insecta > Hymenoptera > Braconidae > Psyttalia > Psyttalia concolor. The sequence goes on from JAPYZM010003037.1 coordinate 10,001, forward strand.
GTGTAACGCGAGGGAGTTCAATCGACGATTGATTACTGCTTCCTATTCTCTTGCAATGTGGAATACTAATTCTCTCGTTTGTCTCGTATATCGTTTTTTTTTTCTCTGAGGATTACTAGCCATTCTCCGAACATTGTTTCATTTTTCGGAGGCGCTAAGGCTCGGGTGTAATAATTTATCACCTCAAAATCGCCGTAACGGATTACGCTTGAAATAATTATCAAATCGTCAGTACGCCTAATTTCCGACCTGCAAAAATCAGGCAACGAAGTCGGAAATTAGCTTTTCTTGCAATTTAATAATGATTCTTTTGGTAATTAATCACACCGATTTTGAGGTAACGAACTATTACACCCGGGCCTTAACGTAATTCAAAAATTTCCCTTGAGAGTTCAATGCGTTCAATTGAAACATTTCAATATTTGTTTTCACGACTTTTTCAATCTCGGTATGAATATTATTTGTTCAGGTGCAGTTTAGACGGAATGAAACAATCAAAATAATTTTTATGTAATTTATTTCCAAATTAAGACTCCATTGACCATTTCAAATAATTCAATAACCAAGGAATATGTGAGGATACTCAGATATAACATAATATATTCCATATATAATAATAATTGTAATATCCGATTTCAGGAAACTCGTCGGTTGTTTCGTAATGTTGTAACAGTGACAGTTTGACACCTCGTCAAATCCACCAGTGATTTCTAATTTTTCCAAAGTTTGTCTTTGGTATTGAAGAAATCGGGTCTCTAGAATTCTTTCTTCTTCACTTCACTTGTTATTTCAATTTTGCGATAACGTATCGTATTTAACGAGACCAGGGTATGTTATCAGTCGTTGAGGGAATGGGTATTATTCTTATTAGTAATAAAACAACGTTCAAATGGTGGTTCAAAAATTGTCAAATTGATTCGTCGTACTGTTTGTTCATGTATGAAGTAATGAAAAATTATATAATACATGCGGGGGAATTTTTTGAAACTCTTTTAATTGACTCAAGTGACTCCTCTGCTTTGAGATAAAAATAAAATCACTGAATATTGCTCAGTTATCATGAGCAAAACATGAAGATTTAAACAAAATACGGATCGCTTATTACCTTCCGCAATGCGATAAAAGTCTCAATGAGACAAAAAGTCATTTCTTCAACGATTTTAGATTAAAAGAATTAATTGATCATAAAACGATCTCTTAATTTGATATTCGTACTAAAATATATGCTGCAATAATCAGCTGGCACTGGATTTAAATAGTTTATACAAGAACAGACAACTTTCGAAGTCCAATTATCATACGACAAGTTAGGGAAAAAAACATTCAAGAGTGCTCATCGAGGCCTAACTGGCTACATATTATTTATGATACCTATCAGCGCGATAATCGCTGATAATTTGTGGACAAACGAAATATTTGATTCCAGATCTTTTCATTCCTGTCTGATTACGTTAGAAAACAATGTCAAGTCATTTCCGCGCACGGAGGGAATTCCCGTGGTTTTGTGTTAATTTTTAAATATCACTCTGACTCGATGACAATAACATGAGATGGAAATAAACTGGTGCTTGGGAATCTGGCCACATGGGCGGATATTATTACATTATGATGGAAACTCAGATCCGGTATATTTCTAATTCACAAAGGGCGCGGTCATGTTAATTTTTCATTTTTTTTACTTCCGAATAGAAGTCTTTTATTCAAGCAATTTTTAGAGAGTTTAGTATTAGAATATTTTCAGGGAATTTAAAACAAGGAAGATGGAATGAACAAATTTTTGTAAGGATCCTATCCCAGAGTGAAATGAGCCAATACTCAAAATAAAAACTGGACAATACACTGAGGGAAAAATCTTCTTTTGATAAAGATGATGTACTTTGGGTAAGAAAATATGTCCTTGTCAATCTTCAAAATTTGGAAATCTTTTGATGAATGAATCCATCTCTAGCGCAGCACATTCAAACTTTGGACACAGAAACTTATACTCTTATCATAAGTATGGGTGTTCTTGACTATAATACAAAACTCTTTTTGCAATACCTGCCCAAAAAGTTCACTTTTCGGTACCGGTTTTCGTGCGTAAAGTGGTACTTTTCCGCACAGTGTGCGTAAAAGTCAGAAATCG